>JAXCLR010009134.1:0-14198 GCA_035584095.1 Annona squamosa | reverse complement strand
AGGTTCAACGGGCTGAGTTTGGGTTAACCCCGGCCCAAGTTGCACCCCTAAATACACAGCAGCTGTTTAATGGACAGCGTGGCGGTGCCTAAAATATAGACTTTTTCGCGCACACCCTTGTTTTGAAATTTTTTACGATTTAAGCGAGTTTTTTTCAATGCCAAACAGACGTTTTACTCAAAAGTTTCAACCCACGAGTGGACGGGTTAACCATGAACAAAGGTGGCCCGGAAAAAAATGGCGGGCTGCGAGTTGGAACCCAGCCTTGCCTAAAACCCTAAATCCTGGTCCCGCCTTCACCTTCCTAACGGCTGGAAACGGCTGCTGCTGCTCTCTTGCTTCTTCTTCTTCTCACTGATCGAGATTCATAGCAACGAGCAGGAACGGCCAGCAGAGGCTGCCTGGAACAATCCATATCAAAGGGAATCAAACAAAACAGATGAGGTTTTCGCGACGGGAAGCTTCTCGTTCCAAGGGAGAGGGCGAGGGGGCGTCGGAGGAAAAAAAGAAGCAGGACAGCGGCAAGAGGAAGAAGACTCCCTTAGCTGAAAATCAAGCAGCAGAACCCACCTATTCCTTTCCAGGGGTATGTTCAAACAGATACTGAAGGTCTTTCAAGTCCAATTGAATTATCCGAATACATTTCTGGCTATCCTGAATATATTTTTTTTTGTTAGTATTGATTTGGTAGACGAAAAAATGAAGACAAAAAAGTGATTGGGTTGGTTTAGATGATAAAGCTAATTTTTTTAATGGGAAATTTGTGTTATCGTCTGCTTGTGGCTGCTGCTGGAGCTTATTGGAACTGGCATTGGCTTCGATTTTGGATTGATGTCTTGTGATAAGTAGCAGAATTAGGCACCCTGGTATGTGCTGAAAATTGATTTAACTGCCGGAAGGCAATGCTGAAAATGAAAAACGAGGAGAAAACGTCTGGTGCTTTGGCTTTTCCAGTGTGCTATATTGCTCCATTGAAAATGATCGAGACCATGCGATTATCACTGTCAGTTAGCTGTGGGTGTTTGACGAGGCGACTTTGTTTTGGAAGAAACCTTATTAGTTTTTTTTTTCCCCCTTTTTTTACTTAAATTAGTAGAGGAAGATGAAAAAGTGTGCAATCCATCTGTATTAAAACCATCCATAATACATCACAATTCTCCACAACCTTAATGCTTTAAAACTATCAAACTCACATATATAAATGAATGGGTTAAGCTTTCTTGATACAGAAAAAGAAAAAACAATAGGGAGCATGATGTGTCTCATCCTTTTCTGTCAATCATTAGTACTTTACAAATACAACATTAACTTTTTTTTATTTTTTATTTTTTTGGGTACAAAGTTAAACCATTCGACTGGTTAACTACCCATCCTAAGGAATAAATTTGGATGCTTTCTCTTTGTCTGCCTGTACAAGTTGATGTTCCTGCCTGAGGTTTGTTGGAATTCATTGTAGGAGTTTGTGGAAGATGGTGATGACCAAGATCTCTCTGAGGATGAATTAGATCCACAAGTTTCAGATGAAGATGATGAAGGAGATGAGACAGCAGAGGAGAATGAACCCTCAGAAGATGAGGTACATGGTAAATTTCTATTGTTTCAATTGATTTAGAATTTACCTTTTTTGTGAGAAATTCTTAATTTAAAGGTGATTGTCAACTGTCGTGTGTTTCTCTATATTGGTTAAGGAAAAAAAAATATTGCAGGGTTCAGAAAGAAATTATCTGGCTGAGGACCTGCATGAGGATTATGTCCAAGAAGATGAGGATGATGATATTGAAGAAAATGAAACAGTTGAAGAGAGTGATTCCTCAGAAGATGAGGTAATTACCATTGCTAGCTTTTTATTCTTTTTTTTTTTTTTCAAAAGCCTCTTCAACTAGATTTATTTTTCGTCTGATATTAACTCTTACCTTTGTAGGTAGCTCCTCGGAATACAATTGGAGATGTACCACTGAAGTGGTATGAGGAGGAGGAGCACGTTGGGTATGACATTTCAGGGAAGAAGATAAAGAAGCAAGCTAGAAAGGACAAACTGGATTCATTTTTGGCAGGGGCTGATGATGCAAAAAACTGGTGAGATTTAGAACCTACCCTCATCCATCTCACACACATACATACAGAAAACTGCTTGAAATAAGAAAAGAAAATAACATGGATTTATCAGTATTTGAAATATCTGCATGTAATATAACAACGAATGACAACTGAACGGATTTCCAACTTGAAGTGGTTATGTTTGTTGATTGGGAAAGGGCTAAACCTAAGCTCAATGCTATTTCTGGAACTGTGATGTACAAATCTACTCTAATTTTCTCCTCTCTGTTGATGAAAGTTTTGCTGACATTTGTAGGAAAGGGTAAAAAGGAGTCCTAAACAGCTGCTTTACGTTTGTTTAGATGAAAGTGCTATAGATGTACTTACAAAATTTCAAAATTCCTGAAATATTGTGCAACTAGTACAAAAATAAGAGTTACAAATGGCTGTTTTCTATTTGTTAGTTGAAGTGGAGTTGTTGATGTACTTTTAAAGTTCTGAAGTCCTTGTAAAATTGTGTGACAGGAAAGGAAAAAAGGAATCCCAAATGGTTGTTCCCATTTGGCTAGATGAAATGGAAATATAGATGTACTTTCATAAGTTCCCAGATTCCTGAATCACTGAATTCCAATAAAACTGATGCAAAACATTTCATACATTTTGAGGCAATAAGTTCACTCAAAAAAGTGCTTTTTTGTTCTTTTTTTCAAATATAAAATTATTTTCTGTTTCTTTTAAAAGCGTCTTTTCCCGTCTTTAAAACACAGGCGAAAGGTTTATGATGAATACAATGATGAAGAGGTGGAACTTACAAAAGAAGAGGCTAAAATGATCCGTAGACTGCTGAAAGGGAAGGCCCCTCATTCTGATTTTGATCCATATGCGGTGTGTAACTGATTTCTTTCTCTCTTTCATCAATATGTTATGAGGGTCTTTTGCTGGGATTCTTCTTAATGGGTATCACCGTCCTTTGCCCATCAAGGAACTAACAAGTTTCATACTTTTTTCATGCAGCCTTATGTTGATTGGTTTGTTTGGGAAGACAAAAACCACCCTTTGTCAAATGCTCCTGAGCCAAAGAGACGATTTATTCCATCTAAATGGGAACATAAAAAGGTAATATGGATAAATGCAGGACCTAGAATCTTTTGATGAAATTTTTTAGTTGGTCAGCTAATACATTTTGTTGAATCATGATAATTCTATCCCTTTGATATATCTCTAGAAGCATTCCTCGAATTTTATATTTTTCAATCACTAGTGTCTCAGGTGAATGCAAGCAGAGATGTTACATGTGCTGTTTGAAATTTCTTTTGTTCTGAATACCCATTTCTGTGGATTTCAGGTTGTTGAATATGTCAGAAAGATCCGAAAAGGATTGATAAAATTTGACGAGCCAAAAGAGGAGCCACACTTTTATCTGTTGTGGGGAGATGACTCTACCTCAACTGAAAAGGCACTTGGAGCTGGTTATCCCGCTCCAAAACCCAAGTTGCCTGGTATTTTCCTTCTACAAGTTTCAGAACATGTTTGTATTAGACTTTTAGGTAAAAGACACAAGTCTCAGAACATGATTGAATTAGACTTTGAAGTAAAAGACACAAGTTCCAGAACATGATTGAATTAGACTTCTAGGTTAAAATTTTAACTTTTCAATTTCTAACATTGGATCCCTTCTTATTATCACATTGTGCATCAGGTAAAATTTTAAATGCACATGGCTTGTATTTACCATTTTATCATCATAAAAAATCAGAAGGTGCTGGAGGTCATCCATATTTAGTTTATTTGCAGAGAGTTTTGAGATTTGAATTTGAATTGGATCTTTATTTATTTATTTCTACACTTATAGGCCATGAGGAATCATACAATCCTTCAATAGAGTATATTCCTACACAGGAAGAAATTAATTCTTATCAGTTGATGTATGAGGAAGATCGTCCAAAGTTTATTCCAAGAAGGTGTGAGGAATGGACTTCTGCTGATGTTTTCTTTTGATTTTCTCCTAGTCATACTTGGAAATAATTTTCATTGTTGTTGTGTACTGTTACAGATTTGAGAATCTTAGAAGTGTTCCAGCATATGATAGTGCTATAAAAGAATCTTTTGATCGCTGTTTAGACTTGTACCTCTGTCCTCGAACTCGTAAGAAACGTGTAAGTGTGGATACACAAATGTAAAGGAATGATGTGTCCTCTATTAGTTGTTTTCCTTTGATTCCGCTATCCAATTCTCAGAGGTCTTTTGCGGCTTTGTTCAGATATCTTCCATGCTACATTTTACTGGGTGATGTTTTCTTTAAGTTTCATGATTCAGTTAGGGTGGCATCACTAAAATCTGCATAAGGTCCTTTTGTTTTGGGCCAGTTATTATGAACAATAGTATCTATTAACCTAAAACACTCAAATTCATGTTCATCAGAATGTAGACTCCATACAAAAATGTATAACATCATGCTTAACATGTGAAAAACCTCTTACAATGATTCACGCATGCTCAGATGTCTTATGAAATTGTAAAATCATTCATCAATTTAGTAAAAACACCATGCAGGTTGCATATTCATGGGTCCTACAAGGAGAAATTTTCTTACATGGGCAGTTTTCTCTCAAATATTTTCCAATATTGTAGCTTAATCTAGTGGGAGTTCATCAAAATGGAAATTAGGATCTTAGCTAAATAGTCATTTCTAAGCATGATGTTATTTAGACATTATGGCGGGATCAAATTGAAGAGGCCTTCATAAGATTTTAGTATGGCTAGTTGTACCGAATCACTAACCTTTAAATGGATAAGAATTTTTTTTTTTTTTTTTTTAAAAAAAATAATTTCTGTCTGGCTTAAAAATTGGTTGGTCCAGAAAACATGGGCAGAAATGTGAACAAATAGCAGGTATTGTGTTTATTTTCCAACATTGAAGATTGTTTTGTACTATTTCTTCTGTTTTGCTTTTCCAGATTAACATTGATCCTGAGTCTCTAAAGCCCAAACTTCCAAGTCGTAAAGATCTGAAGCCATACCCAGTCACTTGTTATCTTGAGTATAAAGGCCACAGTGGTCCTGTCCTATCAATTTCCGTTGAAGCCTCAGGGCACTGGCTTGCTTCTGGTATGGCATAATATTCTCAGCATAACCTTGCCCTTGGGTTGGTTACTAGTTTTAATATCTTTGTTCTTTCATGGATGAATAATCTTTACAAAGGGATTAGTAAAACAGAAAAGTTACTGTAACTTATAGTCGCAACTTGTTCATCCATAGGTTCGACAGATGGAACTGTTCGAATATGGGAAGTTGAAACTGGCCGGTGCCTTAAAGTCTGGGAGCTTGGTGAAGCTGTCCAATATGTTTCATGGAATCCTTTGCCTGAACTTCCTATCTTGGCTGTTTGTGTGTAAGCCCTTTTATGTGTTTTCATATGGTTCCTGTTATTAGTGAAACACTTCATGCTTCATTTGACTGCTCTATACTCTAATGAAGTGGACAAGACATGATTCTCTTAAACACTGGCCTTGGAAGGGCAGCAGAACAACCAAAAGTTAGAGAACTACTGCATTTGAAGGCTACTCCAGTCTCTGATGACTCAGGTCAGTTAATGTGGTGGCCTTTTCTTTTTACCCCCTTCTATCTGCCCTTTTTACTTTCTCAATGTGGTGAGTCGGATTGATGATTGAGGCCTCTGAATTGTGGATCCCACATGCATGGATTTGGTACTTCTACCACCCTTTAATCTATGAATTCTTTGATGTGCTGCATGCAACGGTTTTGTATTTTACTCTGTACATTGTTTATGCAGATAGTAAATCTGCTGTGAGCTGGGTTCAACATGAAAAGCATGACGGTATCATATTGAAGCATCTGAAGGTACAGTTTACTTATTTAATCTTTTATTGCTTTTGGTTCTGTCATTACTATCTTATTTTTATAATAGATACACAATGCAAATGCTTTTATAGTTTTTGATGGAATCTTGACTTGCCATGGTAGACTGTCTCCTCGGTGGAGTGGCACCGCAAGGGAGACTACTTCACAACTGTCGTGCGAGGTGATATCCTTAAAATATGATTTATACTTAAGCAGTTTGGCTTCGTCTGAATGGTTGTTGGGTTTGAGATTAATATCTTCAGCAGTAATCAATATTAGGCATCTTTCTTTATCTCCTGTCATCCGGTATACCTTTCCTCGTTTCCTGTTCTTTGCAAGGCATTCTTGTTTTCTCCAGATGACTGATTGTATCTTTTAAAGATTTTGATTTTTGATATTATCTCATTTTCATCTATCTTTTTACATGGTCGCTCCAATGTATTGCTGAAATTGTTAAAATGTGTAACATTTTTCTACTCCATATTTGCATGTACTCAATGTCAGCAAATTGCCAAAAATGGACAGCATTTTGGTGTTGCATGTAATAGAGATTTAAATATTGGGGTAACTGACCTGGTATTAGATCACCATGAAAAATGACCTCGGCTTCATGCATTGTTGGAAATTTCCTGTTGAACTATTGATATTATTACTATCATCGCTAGGAAGTCTATGGCTTTGGCATTTCTTGACCTATTTGTCCACGTGATACAAGAGCAATACTGATACATCAACTCTCGAAGAAACTCACGCAAAATCCTTTCAAGAAATTGCATGGCCTTCCAGTTTCAGCAGTTTTTCATCCGTCTCGTTCTATTTTCTTCATCTCAACAAAGAAAACTGTGCGTGTTTATGATCTTTTGAAGCAAAGGCTTGTTAAGAAGCTTGAAACAAGAGTTCAAGAAGTTTCCTCCATTGCTGTTCATCATGGTGGTAAGTTATTTCTGTGTCATCAATGGATACGTTTAGGGTTAGACTGGAACTTCCTTTTTCAGATGGGACTCTTGCTTTCAACTTTCCTCAGCTTCTTTTTCTGAAGGGCAGAGTTTCCAAAATGGCTACATAAGTTCTCTCCTTCAGAAAGTGACAAATTTGAAACCTGTCATACTTATTCCATGTATTACATTCACTATGCATGAATCATGCTGTTGGAAAAATTGAAGTTCAAATTAGTTGGATGGCCATTGACCTACTCGTGAGGTGAATAACATTGACTTTGGCATTGTTATTGTCATCGAGCATTCATTGTGGCCCAGCTTGTGGGCAGATGAATAGGCTTTTGGCGTGTATGTAATCATCCAGTTGAGTATTTTACTTTGGATTGGTATGTCATATTTTTCCCAGACTGGTTCACAATTTGCTGCATCATATGTTCTAAAGCGAAACTAGCTAGTCCATTTTGGCTAAGAGCATAGCCTGGGAAATTTATGTCCAAAGGTATTATTAACTATGGTGTTTATTTCTAGGGGCTGTTTGGCTTTATCCCATGCAGATTCCATTTCTCGAAACTTTAATTTTTTTTTTTTTTTTTTTAAATTCATAATTCCCATATAACTTCTCATTTTCTAACACATAAGAATCCTATTTTCCCTCTTCATTGCCTATATTTTATGCCTTTCAATACATTGATTTGACATATAATTGTCCCAAGCAACTTAAAACCCTATTTTTCTGAGAACAAAATTCCAAAATTCCAAATCCACCGACCAAACACTCCATCTGGAATTGTCACTAGGAAAAACCCATTACCTTTTTCAATAATTTAGTTATTCCCTTGTTTATTTTTTTTAATTTTCTTCTCATTCTTTCATGCTTTTTCTTCCATAAATGGAAAAGGTATTGAGTTGTGTTCTCTGCAGGCGATAATCTAATAGTTGGGAGCAAAGAAGGAAAATTATGTTGGTTTGACATGGATCTATCATCTCAACCTTATCGGACTTTGAAGTATGTAACTGAAACTAGGAAAAAACTACTGACATTCTAATTACTTGCTTAGACAGAGTACAGATGATGGACTATCATTTTTTTTCCCCTTTTAGTTGCTGGTGAATAGTGCTTAGTTGTCTCATTTTTGTTTATTGTAATACTGCTCGCACAACGCTATTTGGTCTCCATTTCCTTGCCATGGGCTTAGCCAAATGTGAGTTTCACTTTGTAGCTGATTCACAACTTATAGGATGTATTTATTTATTTATTTATTTTTGAAAGTATAGCATGTATGTTTTTAGAATCCATTGTAGAGTTATATTTTCCAGGAATATCATCACATGTGAGGAGAAACAATATGCGCGGAAGTGGAGGCTAACAGATTCCAAATTACCTGTCACTTGCACTGTTGTATTATTGCTTAATATGCTTTGCCGTAATATTTGTACTTCTGAATGGTTTGGTTATATATTAGTTTTTAGAATTCTGCTTAACTCTCAATGTCTTGGGCCGTAAGAATAATTTACTTCTGGAATTCCGTAGCTGTCGGAATCTCAGAAATCATTGAGCGCTTCTTCATGGATACAAAGTATCTATTTCCTTCTCATTTCACATAGCCACATTTTACTACTTTCTATTTTGGCTAAGTAAAAGAGAAAAGGGTGGGTTCAATTGTCTTACTGTTTTTTATATTGAATAAGTTGAAGAGAGTATGACAATTGCCTGAGTGGTGTTTCCTCTGTTTTGATTCCTGACTGAAGTTGTTCTTTATTTCTGTAAATGAACAAATTCATTGAAAAAAAAAGAGAGTCCAAATTGACTATAAACCATATTTCCATGCTTTATGTGATATATTATTGTCTCAATATTAAGTGAATTGGTTTCTTTTGAATAGATCTGCTTCAGTGGCTTCTTCTCTGTTGTTGGTTCCTGATGCTGAAGTCGGGAATAATTGAAATAAATGAAGCCATTGATAAAAATTCCAAATTTACTATAACCAACGTTTGCATGCTTTGCGTCGTATTCCTCTATCATGCTGTCCAACTATGAAGCGAATTGGTTTATTCTGATTATATGAACTAAGTTGAAAAACATATCCGTGTGGGACTATAACCAGCTGACATGATTTTTCCTTAGTCAAGATCCACTCTTCTTCTGATTCATGCTCTTTTTGATATGCAAATCTCCAGGGCTCATTCGAAGGACATTATGAATGTGGCTTTCCATCGCTCATATCCTCTTTTTGCTTCGTGCTCAGAGGACTGCACTGCATACATCTTCCATGGCATGGTTTATTCAGATCTCAACCAGAATCCTCTTATTGTTCCATTGGAAATTCTCCGAGGGCACCAGAGCACAGATGGCAGTGGTTAGTGATCTCTCCTTAAATCCTTCACAGTTAGTTTTGTTCGTTAATCCTCACCTGCATTGTCAAGCTCATATACACTCTATGGCTGTTGTCTTCCTCTTTTTAGACCTTCCAATTATCCCTCGTTCTTTGTAGCCTCAGTGGCTGGATCTGCCCAATGGCGGACATTGAACTGTGATTTGTCCACTGCAGTACCCAAAAGATGATGATTCAAACTTCAAATCATCTAATTGAATCAAGAGTCACTCTTCATCTCTTCAGAGATCAGATTTTCTGTCCGTTGGAGATTGGATTGTGTTTCAGCCACTTTTGGGCCATGTATGATTATTGTACATTGCCATGAATTGGTAGCAGTACGGCACATCAAGCAGTGTAGTTTCAAACTACAACTCTTGCAGAATAACTCTTATTTTCAGGATTTCTCTCAGATAGCTAATCCAACAGGAGCTCATTCATGCTTTTGTCTCTGCAGGGGTAATAGACTGCAAATTTCATCCAATGCAGCCTTGGTTATTCACCGCAGGTGCAGATTCTGTAATCAAGCTCCACTGTCACTAAACTGAGTGCTGGATGTAAGACATAGCAGTAAAAGTGATTCCAAAGAAACAGCTATATCTTCGCTTCAATATCTGTACCATGCGAGGTGGATATTGATATGCAACATCTCCTGAGCAGAGGGAGAGCAATGTGGTGCAAGAGGTGCAATGAGGATGTTTGCTGCTGGTCTGTTCATCAGGTTTATGGTGTTAAAAGCCTGAAATATTACATCCCCCAACGTAGCATGGATGCCCTTTTGTATCCAGTTTTTGGGTAATGATCAATTTTTGTCTGTTGTGATTTAAAATTTCATTAATATAAATCAAAAGCATTTTTTTAGTTCACGGTAGGAATGGTTTGATAGGCATTCTTGCCCACTTATTAGAACTCATTGCTTGATTGATGATTGTTTGATGGTATCATTGATACAACCAAAAGCTAAATGGGGATACACGAGATTTATAGTGCCTGATATAATCAGCAGGTCGAGTTTTTCATATCAATGATATTAAAGTCCGACAAGGTATTGTAGTGGTTAGAGAGGTGCGTAATGGGTTAACTAGAGCATAAATGAGTATTGAAAGACCTGTGATGAGTCATAGAGGCAGAATCAATTTGTTGTTAACTTGTGGTTGTTAGAATCGGGAATAGCCTGTGTAGTTGAGAATAGCGGAGTTTCTCTTCTTCTGTAATTTGCATTCATTCAATCAAGAAACCATTGAATTTGCAGTTTGTTCCTATCAAGATATTAGAGCCCTTTATTGGTAGAGAACAATGCCGGGGGGTTGCTTCCATGAGGTCAGATTGTCAAAGCTCAAGTAGGATTTTGCAGCAGGTGTCCCAGCTAGCCAAGATGATATCATCAGAGCGATGGAGAGGGAATTGGCAAACGGGTCAACCATGTGGGAAAGGATATTTGATAACTTCAGACAACAACTAGAGATTCAAGTATACAAATCAAGGGCCTCCAGAGCAAAGATCCCAGAGTTCTCAGATTGGCAGATCTTGAATTGTCTGAGGTTGGGCATGCTTCGATTTGGATGGGAAGGAGGGCGGCAACCCCCCACGACCATTGGCATGGTAAGCTCAATTTCTGGATCTTTTTATCTAGACATCTTTACTTCTAACGCTTGACACACCTGAATGGAAGAAGATTCAAATTGTATCCCACTGAACGATGGCGGTGCAATTGAATGGCAACTCTAAGCAGAGTTTGCCCAGGATGGATTGACTTGGGTTTTACTCAGGGTTGCAATGATCAGAAACGGCAGTGCTACTCACCAAACTGTTCTGGGAGCAACCTCCGCAATTTGGATGTGAGGGCTCTCCATCAGTGAAATTGGTTGGCTTCTTGGTTGAAGTAGAATTTGAGGATATCTAGGAGGTCACTCTATTTGAGTTTGACACAACCAAGGCAGACGAGATTCAAGAGGAAGAACATGGGAAAAGCTGCAAGCTCAAAACCAATTGTCTGATTTGTAGCCTAATCTTGACCTTACCCTGCCTATATGCTTCCCAGATACTAAAGCAGCAGGTGATAGGGTGATTTACGATTACTATGGTAATCCTAATCTACTGATTGCAATAGAGATTGCAATGTTGGGGATGTTTGGCCATATGGTTTCCGATCACTGCCATTACTGCTTAATTACAACTAGCAGAGGTGGTTCAGTCCTTTGGTACTAAAGCAAGCGTTCGGTAATGCTTAGAGTGGGAAGTGGGAAGCATATTTTTCCATATAATTTGAGACATTAATTGCCTAATTGTCCTAGTTTTAGTTACTATCCTTGTATTCTGATATTTTTTTTCACGAGTTCTGATTCAATAGGCCCCTCCTTCCCGTTGCCACATTGTGCCTGATCTCACCGTCCATTCAAATGTTGGATAGCTTACATCTTCATTTTGTAATTTCGCCCCTTCTGTTAGACAAGACGAGAAACCCATCCAAACCCTGAAAGGACAGGGACGAGAGGGCAATCTGCTATAGCTACACATGGGGTGGTTGCGGTGAGGGGTTGGGTGAGAAACGTAACCAAGGTGGGTTTTCCGCCACCAATGGAGGTTTGAAGGCAGGCTGCAACTAGCAATTTTTGCCTATCATGGCAGTTGGTATTGGTTCACCAGTAATAGTTTTTGGGCGATGTGGCCCGCGATTTTCATGGTTTCTTTGGGTTTTTACAGAATCTGGCCCTGGTGGGTTTTAGAGCAACAGTGGTGGCCATGACCGGAGAAGATGGGTTTACTCACCCGCGATGGCACTAGCTATTAATTTGCCGAGGTTGCAGAGTCCGTGCTCTGACTGATTGGACCCTCTTCTCAATCCTTTTTCTAATTCCTAACTCATCTTGTGTCCTTTCATAAATTATTTTTGGACTTGGAATTTGCCATTGACACCACACCAATTTGACCCTCTTCTCTAGCCTTTCCTAATTCCCTTTGCGTTAACCCATTTCACTATCCTCTTCTTGCCTTTCCCCTTAGTAACGTGCTTTCATCATAATGCTTTTATCGCAACTCTGTTAAAAATGCTTTCATCACAAATCTATCACAACTTAGCGCAACGAGCATGCCTTCAACAGAATTTTTTTTTAAAAAGGAAAAAAAAAATTAAGCATCAAACATAAACAGTAACTCTAGAATGCGTCCAACACAATTTCATGAATAGATTTGTTACAACTTAAGAACAACAAAAGATATAAACAAAAATTTGTTACACCCTTCAATTTCTCTAGTTCCTTATGAAACGGCTGCAACAAGAAGGTGATTTCCTTGGCCTAAGCATTTCTTCCTCGGACGGTCTGCAACTAAGAGGTGGATGTTGCTTCAATAGATTCTGGAATGGGTGACATTGGCGAAGTTGTTGAGATGGAATGGAAGTGAAAAAACAAATAACCGCATCCAATGTACATTTGCTGAAGGGCAACATTTTTACACTCTCTGCATATGGAGTGCATGGTCATGAAGTGCATGTTCAAGACAAAACCGTCTCTGAAGTCCTCCTGGGAAGAGAGCAATCGGTGGCCTGCTGCCCCGTCTTTACGTTGCAAAAGAGCTCTAATGGCGTTTAGGGGTGCAACTTGGGTCGGGTAGGTCCGGGTATGGGTGGAACCTACCCTTACCCATTTTGTAAAACCTCTACCCTACCTTATTTTAGACCGGGTTGGTCCGGAGCCTACCCTACCCAATTTTCTCAAGAGCGGGTTGGTTCCGGTTCGGTTCCAAATCGGTTCCTAAAACACAATCTATAAGAAAATGCAACATGTGTAAAAAAATTCAATTAATATATACTAAACATGAAATCTGTTAAAAAAGTGCAATTTGTACATAATAAAATCTGTTAAAAAAGAATCGAATAACATAAGAATTATTATCTCATTAGAATATACTATTTTTAATAATCTTAAGTCTGTCCAATCCAATAAAAAATCTGTTTGAAAATCAGATACAACACAAATACACAATAGAAATGAATACAACTCAAATCATATTGATTAAAATATGTAACCATTTATATCCAAAAATATATTATGTAAAAATATATCTGCACCATATATGGTCTTTCTACTATATGTTATGAAATATCATCACGCATCTTTAATAACATTAGATAGTATTGAACATCACACGCTGCCAGAATAATTTTTTAAAAATACAAGCAAAAAAAAAAAACTCTATTAGGAAATCTGTGAGAACCACAAGCCATGAGAGTTCTTAGGGTTAAAAATCAAGAGGGAAGAGGGAGATGAATTATAGGAAAATTACTCACGCAAACGGAGGGAATCGAAGGGAAATCTGCCGGAGGCGCAGACAGGGAGGTAGCACGTGAGACAGGAGAGTGCTCTGGTTGGGACTCTGGAATCGCCTGCTGTCGGGATGAGATCGAAAATGCCAAGAAGTGGAGATTCCAGAAGGAGAGGATCCGGAGGGTCGGATGCATCACACGGCCGAGAGTGTGGAGGGCAAAGATGGGAATCTGTTCTTGGCCGGAGAGATCAAGAGACTGGAGGCAGAGGTTGGAGGCTGCGAGGGAGCAAACAACTGCATGAGGGTCGGAGGGCGTCGAGGGTGTCCAGCGTCGAAGCGGACAAGGGCGTCGAAGGGGAGTGGACGAGGGCATCGGCCGTTGAGGATGTCGATCTTGAGCGATGAGCTCGGAGGAGAAGACGGGATGGCAGCAGCGGCAATCTAGCAAAGAGTGGAGCATCGAAGGGGAGCGGGCGAGGGCGTCGGCCATCGAGGGTGTTGATCTTGAGCGATGAGCTCGAAGGAGAAGACGGGATGGCAGCAACGGCAATCTAGCAGAGAGTGGAGTGTCGTTCGATGGAGAGAGGATGTAGTAGAGGGAATGACGGATCGAGGCAACTAATGAGAGTTGGTGGCGGACGAGGGCGGATTTGGAGACGAGGGAGAGGGGTTTAGGAATTAGGGCATCGATTGCATAGGGCTGCCGAATGCCGATATTATATTA
>JAXCLR010009087.1:0-14202 GCA_035584095.1 Annona squamosa | reverse complement strand
CAATACAAGGATCATCAATACATTCTTCCAAATATATAATGTAGTCATCTGAAATAGCAGGTCTCCTTATTCGATTAAACCTTCTTGGCTCATTAATATATTCTACATTATCATATTAATACAAGGATCTTTAATTGTTTATATTTTTCTACATAATTATCTTAGTTTTCAATCCTTTCTATATAATTATACAAACGAACTAATATATCTATTTTAACTTTATTTTTTTACTCTTTATTATTACCTTTATCGTATCACATCATTTTCTTTAAATTTAAAAACTTTTACACTAAAAATTGTTTATTCAAAAATTATATCACTTTCCAAACGGAGCTAATGTGTAAAACTATTAAAACTTTTATATCTTCAATATATATACAAAGTACACATAGAAGATCTACAGTGTACACATGGGCAAATGTCTCATGAAAAAAAATAACAATGAAAAGCTATACCTATTAGAGAGCAAGAAGATGAAAAATATATAATTACAAAGTAGCGAAATGTCAATGTAATTTGTTATAGCTATAATTTTATTAGCTGGGGCTAACAAATACAGTTAGTAGCCTGGGCTCCAAAATATATTTTAATATGTTTGTAAATTAGAAAACTATTAATCTAAATTTGTTTAATCTACAAACCAGGTTTTATCATTTTAATAAATGTATATATATTTTTTGAATTATTAAACATAGGTATCTTAGTTACATACATTAACAGTTCTATAAAAAATTTAAAAATTTTAAAAATATATTTTATAATTTGGGCTAGGAGTTGCATCAAGATCAGACCTCAATTTATTATATATATATATCTAAATACATTAATTTGCGGACCTGGCCTTTTAGGCTTTTAGCTTCACCCAAATGCACCATTAATATAGATGGTTCAACTAACAAGAGGGAATGGTTAACCATCGATCCACATTTACGGGGCTTTTAAGTGGCAAATTATGGGAGCTACATACAACATAAATTGCTAGCCAGCGCAGTCGATCAGCAGTAATGGCTGGAAATGCTCAGGTCCGGTGGGGTACGGCCTAACAGTGATGAATATCATCCCCACTTGACACCCAAATAATACTGGCTGATGGTGCAATCGATTTTGAAATGTGATGCACATGCTATCTCTGTAGTGATTAATTAGATAAACGGTTTGGATTTAAATACAACACCATCTGGTCGACTAGATGGGCCACTTGCTTTTCTGTCTCATTCATCTGTTGGGCCACAGTTACAGTGACGAGAGAGAGGAATTCAAGTGGATACAACTGAAAAACTGGGCAACAATAACTATAGGGCATTAAAAGTGGACCCTATTGTAGAATTATATTTTATTTTGTAATTAATTTAACTGAAGAAATTTTAATTCGATATCTGTCGATTTTACTTTTGACATCAGCTTTTACTCTCCTGAAATTATTTCAAAACCATGATTCATATTTCATACGACTTTCATTTTTCGCTGTATTGAGTCCTTGCATTGTCTATCGTGTATTTCGTTTTATGTGAGTGTGTGGGTTCCTGGGATCGGAGTCTGTTCTTGTAATTTTTTTTTAAAAAAAATTGAGTTTTATTTTTTTGCTATCCATGCACTTGATTGAAATTGACATGGGTTCTATTGTAATTAGTAGAAAGAATTAATTACTCCAAAATTTTGTTCAGAAAACAGATATTTAAAACTAACACTGTTAATAAAAAATCAAGACAAGTAAACATTGTGTGGAACAACTGAATTTTTTAATTGGATGAGATTGCAACGTACTTCGGCAGAGTTACCCAAAACCAACGGATCGATTCGGATTATATTATACGGGGAAAAAGGTGAACCCTGTTCTGTTACACTATTTTATTTTACCTAACTTTGTCCCCCTTTTTTTCGACCGAAAAGAAAAACTTTGTCCATTTTATTTATTTTTACATCCTCCCTAAAATTCATGTGGACGCTTGATTTCTCGGTTGGGCGAATAATATCTCAGCGCATATAAATTAAACAGATCGTCCCTCAAAAAAAAAAAAAAGAAAAAAGAAAAATTAAACAGATAAATGTAGACCCATTCGCAAGCCATCACTGCATATTTCAACTAATGCCAGATAATGTGTGGCCCAGGTGAGCCACCCTTCAGCTATTTGGTCGATGAAAGACACGGAAACGACTTGTGAAGTCTTCGGTGAGGTTGCATTTTCTTGTGAAATTAATTAATGCTGGTCCACACGGCATGCATTCCCGTGGAATATTTAGCAACATGTTTAGCAAGTAATTAGCAAGCACTGAATATTATATATAGATAGCTTAGCATGCTTTCTTTTCCCACACCATTCCAATCCAAAACATAGCATCCTTTACTCAGAAAAATGGCCTTCCTCAATTCCTCAAAATCTCTTCTTCCTCTCATCTTCCTTCTAATTGCATCCTCCTATGATCATAGCTGTCAGGCTTTGCCATCCTCATCATCAGTTCACAACCCACCCCAAAGACAATGCATTTATCAGCATTTTTCTGCCTTGCTTGAGTTGAAAGCTGGCTTTGTCTTTGATTACTACGAAGGAAAGGATTATTATCATAGCAAAAGTAATCTATTTTCGTGGAATCCTGAAAACGTGAATTGCTGCACTTGGGAAGGCATCACGTGCAGTAAGGCCACTGGGCACGTGACCAGTCTTAACCTTAGCAAGTTGAAAATATCAGGTGAGTTCAAATTTGAAAGCCTATCTAGCATCAAGAGTCTTCAGATCCTCAACCTCTCTTCTAACCACTTCTTTCCCTCTCAAATCCCTTCTGCAATTGCAAACCTCACCAGTTTAGCCCACCTTGACCTCTTCGATAACTGGTTTTTTGGTCAAATCCCACTGCAAATGTGGAGTTTGACCAAATTAGTTTTTCTCGACCTTTCCTACAATGGGTATTATAATAAATCTTTGAACTCTCAAGATTCTCATTATGATTTGATTCCATTGAAGTTAGGGAGCTGTAGAGCAACCTTTCAAAACATGTCTAGCTTGAGAGAACTTTATCTTAGCGTTGTGGACCTCTCCACAGAGGAAGGTAGTCATTGGGGTCAGGCAATATCCTCTTTCGCTCTCCCTACTACTCTCCGTAAGTTAAGCATGAACGGTTGCAAACTTTCTGGAACCATTCGTTGGCCCTCAAACCTCACCAAGTTGGAATATCTGGATCTTTCCCATAATAACCTTAGTGGAACCATTCCATCTTCATTATTTACACTTTCGTCATTGAATACTCTCACCCTTAGGTCTAATCAACTTGGCGGTCCATTAACTGAGTTCCACAATTCTTCCTCTTCACTCGTGAAATTGGAATACTTGGATCTTTCCATCAATAACTTTAATGGGGTCATTCCATCTTGTTTGTTTACACTCCCATCATTGGGGACTCTCATGCTTTGGAAAAACAATTTTGGTGGTCAACTAAGTGAATTCCCCAATTCCTCCTCTTCATTATTGGAGATCGTTCATTTGGCCGAGAACCAATTACAAGGGATGATTCCAAGGTCCATTTTTCAACTTAAGAACCTTCATTTCCTTACCCTTTCCAACAATAATTTTAGTGGTGGTCTAGATTCACATATATTGAAAGACCTAAAAAATCTCTCCCTTCTGGACCTTAGCAGCAACCAACTAGAAGGTTCTCTCCCGGTATCAATCTGTAATGTCTCTTCTCTAAAAGTGTTTTTGATGGGTGGTAACAAGTTTAGCGGTCATATTCCACCATGTTTTGGCCAAATGAGTAATCACTTAGTTAGAGAGGCAAGTTGTTCCCTAGAAAGACTTGATTTGAGTGGAAATCACTTAGAAGGTAAATTGCCAGTATCCCTTGCTGATTGCAAAAACTTAATCACGTTTCACCTTGATAACAATCAATTACAAGATAGATTTCCTTCATGGATTTCTGGTTTTACCAATTTGCGCATCTTCACCCTGAGTTACAACAATTTCTATGGTCCAATTGAACCTCAAAAGAGCTGCCAACATTTCTCTCAGTTGCAAATCGTTGATTTATCCTTCAACAATTTCAATGGTAGTTTACCATCGGCCTTCTTCTGTGGATGGATGAAGATGACACAGGAAAACAGAACCCAACTGAAGTACCTTATTGCACCTGGATTCGGTGGTGTTTCTCTCTTTGATTTTGGAACTATAATAAACAAACGGCTGAAAATGAATTTGCAACGGATCTCTACTATGGATACGTATATTGATCTCTCAAGAAATCAATTTCAAGGGCAAATTCCAGAATCTATTGGGGGTCTCAAGTCACTATGGGTGCTCAACATGTCGCATAATGATTTTACGGGTCAAATTCCAAGGTCATTTCAAAACCTGACAACGCTGGAGTCGTTAGATCTCTCGCACAACCAGCTCTCCGGAAGCATTCCCCAAGAGTTGTCAGAGCTAACATTCCTCGAGGTGCTTGATCTTTCACAAAATCAACTCAATGGCAGCATACCAGTTGGTAAACAATTCTCAACATTCACAAATGAATCATTCCAAGGAAACCCCGGACTATGTGGGCCACCGCTTTCAAAACTGTGTGAAAACAATGCTAGTAATGGTGCACCATCATCAAGCTCTGAAGATGATACTCATCATCACTTGAACTCTGAAAGTGAATATGAATGGAAGATGATAGTAGCAGGATTTGCAGTTGGATATGGATTGGGATTTGGGGTATTTTGTTGGACTTTGGTGATATGGACAAGGGGGAGGAGAGCATACAATAAATTTGTGTACAGGGCACTTTTGCTAATTTTTCCATCTGGAGCATATTAGTGAAGATTTTTCTTTTTTCTTTTTTTTTTGTTTTTTAGATGCATGGGTATGTATATGTGTCTTTATGTAATTGTGTTTATTGGCCTCTACTTCTTTAAAATTTCAATTAGTTTGGAGTGAAGTTTGATGATTTATTTTTTTTTCCAATTTCTTGTCCTATTAGCTCATTACTAATGTTGGAGCAAATTCTACCTATATTCACAAATTTTATCTTTAATTCTATTTATACATTTGAATTTTTAAAAATTCCAAATATACTCATGTATTTTGCCCAAAATTTAATTTATGCTCACGCATCTATATGAAATGATTAATATATTTAAACTCTAATTACAATTCTAAGCTAAAATTCATATCCTGACAAATATTTAGTACTTCCATGATTATATAATCATACTTTTATCACAATAGATTCATATATCACTTCAACATAAATTTGTTTTATAAATTCATAATTAGGTTTTTAGAACATTTGTCATTTCAAGTAGGGGTGTGGGTACGATTGTAATTTCGGGCAAATATTTGAATATATTTAGAATTTTCAAAAATCGCAAATACATGTGTAATTAAAATAAAGTTTATGAGTATATATGGAATTTTTCTTAATTTTATTAATTTCATCATGCACATGGAATATGCTAAAAATAATTAATGTTCGGTGCGCACATGGAATACACTAAATAATAATTAGTCAATGAATATCAATGATAGAGCATCTTAGTGGAAATTAATACCTATTGAGAGTTAGCAAATGTTAATATCTGACCTTGAAAGTGAGAATTTATAAATATGCCCACCTAGTTTGTTCATAATTATAGATATACTAACTCAGATTAAGAAATTCTAAATAGTCTTAGATAATTTGATCATAACTATTAATATATTCACACCTTTATAACTTGGTTATGACGTCATATGACATTGATATATTTGCACATTTATACAAAATTTTATGGGCATATTTTTAAAATTATAAACATTATAAATTGCAAAACATACTCATATAATTTGCATATATACCTATATCATAACAATATGAGTATATTTGCGATAATAATCAAACAATGTGATAGTTATTTGTAATTTTTGAAATTAAGTGTTTACAATAATGGTCAAACTATGTGAGTTTTTCTTATAAATTACCTTGAATTTTATCAGGAAAACAATTTTACATCTGCAAGGATGAGGGCAACCTAACCAAATAAATTTAGTATTAGATTAGGATGAAACTTTGACTTCTAGCTAAACAAATTATGTAAAATACTATAAATAGATTAAATTTTCGATCAAAGATAAACCTTTCAAAAACGAAAAGTGTTTCATGAAATCACTTCTATCCCAGTTTCATAGAAGTATTTCGGATTTTATTATATTTCTATAAGTGTATTGATCTTAAAAATGGCTGGTTGCATATCCGCCCATTTGCATCAACCAATAAAACAACTTTTTATTTTTATATTGTTTCATCCATACGCCAGCCATACCTAAATTAGGCAGCGTTCCAGATTTCATATGTTTTTATTTTTGAGAATAAAAATTCACATAAATATGGAAATATTTGTGTTTTTTTGGTAAGTTTTTTTTGTTTTGAATTTTTCTGTTAGCCAACTTCGACCTTAGCTACAAATGATTTTTCTTTTTTCATTTTTTTTTCTTTTGAAAAATTTCTAGTTTTGTGTATGTAAGTGTGTTTGTGCACAAGTATCTATTTACTGCTGAATTCTTGTGAAAGTAAAAACAAATGACCATAATATCTCAGCGCACATAAATTAAATAGATTGTCCCTCAAAAAAACTAAAAAAAAAGTTAAACAGATCAATGTAGACCCATTCACAAGGCATCCCCGCTTATTTCGACTACTACCAGATAATGTGTGGCGCAGGTGAGCCACCCTTCAGCTATTTGGATCAATCACCACCTGCAACCGTTATAAGCACCATCCAAATCCGTGGATTCATACAAAAAATGACTAACATCAAATATCTACACTTACCGAATTTTAGTTTAAAAGATATTCTAACTACGGTTTCACATGACCATCTAAGCACTAATGTTATAGGAATAATGCTTTTACGAAACCCCAATTTTTATATAACTTTTTCTTTTCTACTTTAATGATTGTCGAAATATTTACTTCATTCATTATATTTTATTTTTATATAATTTCATTTCTTTTCTACTCTAACGATTGATAAAATATTTACTTAATTTTCTATATTTTACCTCAGGAGTATGACGTCCAGTTTTTTCCTCGAAGTTTCTGTGGGAGCTAGCATGGGTTTAAGAAAATTGGAATAATATCTTAGAGCCTAATTATAACACTAGTTGAAATGATATAATATATAAATATCCATAAAAACTCTTAACGTTGTTGGGAAATGAATAGCTGATAGGCATACAGCAACTCACGAATGGCTTGGGTCTTATTCGCTATGTGCTATAAAATGCAGCGGGGTTGGGCTGTGGGGCCATTTTTCTAGCGCATGCAGCCAACCATCTTTCAAGTCTTAACACTCAGCCCTACAAAGAAATGAGGGGTTCCAGGCTGTGTGCAGACAAATGGTGTTCTAGCCGTACACATCCTTCTGCTTTCCACGAAAGAAGGTGATGTGTGGGCCGAAGTGTGCACAAAGAAGGAAATGGCCCTTGCGCGTGTGCTGAGTTCTTATTCTTCTTTCTTCTTCCTCTAGTCTAACTGTATGAGTAGATATATGAAAATGAATTAAAAGTAAAATAATTGTATAAAAAGATGTAGAAAAATTTTAAAACTTTTACTCTAAAAATTGTTTATTCAAAAATTTTATTATTTTCCAAACAGAGCTAATGTGTAAAACTATTAAAACTTTTATATCTTCAATATATATATATAGAGTACATATAGAAGATCTATAGTGTACACATTAGCAAATGTCTTATGAAAAAAAATAACAATGAAAACCTACAACTGTTAGGGAGTAAGAAGATTAAAAATATATAATTACAAAGTAGGGAAATGTCAATGTAATTTGTTATAGCTGTAATTTTATTTAGTCCGGGCTAACAAATACAGTTAGTAGCCTAGGCTACAAAATATATTTTAATATTTTTGAAAATTATAAAACTATTAATCTAAATTTTTTTAATCTATAAACCAAGTTTTATCATTTTAATAAATGTATATATATTTTTTGAATTATTAAAAATGGGTATTTTAGTTATTTTTAACGGTTGAAAAGGATTGACATACTCATGTGTTTAAAAATTAAAAAATATACATCTCCCCAATACAGTAAAAACTTGATTTATAGATTGCATATACATACATTAACAGTTCTATAAAAATTTAAAAAATTTAAAAATATATTTTATAACGTGGGCTAAGAGTTGCATCAAGATCAGAACTCAATTTATTATAGATCTAAATAAATTAATTCGCGGACCTGGCCTTTTGGCTTCACCCAAACGCACCATTAATATATATGGTTCAACTAACAAGAGGGAATGGTTAACCATCGATCAACATTTACGGGGCTTTTAAGTGGCAAATTATGGGAGCAATATACAACATAAATTGCTAGCTAGTGCAGTCGATCAGCAGTAATGGCTGGAAATGCTCAGGTCCGGTGGGGTACGGACTAAAAGTGATGAATATCATCCCCACTTGACACCCAAATAATGCTGGCTGATGGTGCAATCGATTTTGAAATGTGATGCACATGATATCTCTGTAGTGATTAATTAGATAAACGGTTTGGATTTAAATACAACACCATCTGGTCGACTAGATGGGCCACTTGCTTTTCTGTCTCATTCATCTGTTGGGCCACAGTTACAGTGACAAGAGAGAGAGAGATGAATTGAAGTGGATACAACTAAAAAACTGGGCAACAATAACTATAGGGCATTAAAAGTGGACCCTATTGTAGAATTATATTTTGTAATTAATTTAACTGAATAAATTTCTATTCAATATCTGTCGATTTTACTTTTGACATCAGCTTTTACGCTCCTGAAATTATTTCAAAACCATGATTCATATTTCATACTACTTTCATTTTTCGCTGGATTGAGTCCTTGCATTCCTGTCGTGTATTTCGTTTTATGTGAGTGTGTGGGATCCCGGGATCGGATTCTGTTCTTGTAATTTTTTTTTAAATTGACTTTTATTTTTTTGCTATCCATGCATTTGATTGAAATTGACATCGGTTCTATTGTAATTAGTAGAAAGAATTAATTACTCCAAAATTTTGTTCAGAAAACAGATATTTAAAACTAACAGTGTTAATAAAAATCAAGATAAGTAAACATCGTGTGGAACAACTGAATTTTTTAATTGGATGAGATTTCGACGTACTTTGGCAGAGTTACCCAAAACCAACGGATCGATTCGGATTATATTATACAGGGAAAAAAGTGGACCCTCTTATTTTAATTTCTGCACTGTTCTGTTACGATAGTTTATTTTACCTAACTTTGTCCCTTTTTTCGACCGAAAAGAAAAACTTTGTCCGTTTTATTTATTTTTACATCCTCCGTGAAATTTATGTGGACGCTTGATTTCTTCCCGTCGGGGGCATGAGGTTATCCATGCGGCCCATCATATATATATATTATTTTTTTCATGGACATGCAAAGCTATATATATTTAATTTATAAGTCAAATTTTATCATTTTTGGATATTTTTATGTATTTATTTTTTATTTTTAAACACATGTAAAATTTAGTTTATAAATTAAATACATTTAACTTGCATGTGCATGGAAAAAATCAAAAAATATATTTTTTGGCCGCGTCCTCCATGCACTCAGTGGCAAAAAATCAAGCCTCATTTATCTATTCCATTTGTTTTATTCCCTTTCCCCTTCCCCCAACCAAAACATTAAGTTCTGTTGTTAAGAATTAACTCGGGCCCAAATTTTGGCAGCTTGTGGGCAAAAATGAAGAACAAATGATTAATTGGACGACTGACGTTGACTTGACCCAATAACAGAATTTCGTGCAAGTTTTAGTGAGAGGCGACAGGGTGTTTAGCTCATCTGTATCTCTAAGCTAAACACATCCCTAATTGCAAGTTAAACCATCATCACACGCACCCAAAAAAAATCCAAACATGAAAATGGCTTTTAATATTTGTTAATTACTGATAACTATTTTTTTCAACAGTGTCAACGAGCATAGCATCGTTAGAAAAATCAGCTGGATCGAACCCGTGGCAGAGCATGACTAAATATGGAAAGGACACATCCCAACTTTGCATTGCACGTGGCATGATTAAGGACTGCTTATGTTGTTGTTACTTATTGATCAAGATTAATCTTAATCGAGAGTAACAATGTGATAATAAAATCGAGGTGAACCTGATCCATTTACAATTTTCGTCAAATTGTAAATTGGTTGGGGCATCTTTTTTTTTAAAAAAAAAGAAAGGAAAAATTAGCTATTATGAGAAGGGTGGAAAAAAAATCCGTACTTAAAAATTCTATTTTACAAAACCTCCACTTCAGCACATGAAGGCATATGCAAGAACCATGCGGAGAAAGAAAGTAATAAAGGAAAAAGAAGCCATTCTTTAAAATTAAGTGTGTAGCCGCCATGACGGACTACACTAATAACTTCCGCCACGTTTGGGAATTGGCTGTTGGAAACGTTGGAAGGAACATGTGGTGGCACAGACTTCGAAATCCATCATTTCATAATTAATTATTATATTTTTTCACTTTTATTCCTATATTTTAATTATTTTTCCTATCAACTACCTTCAAACAAACTTATTTATTTCAACTTTACTCTTATTATTTCATATCAATCGCATAATTTTTAAAATATTTTATTTTCTATTCTCACAAAATACCAAATTTCCCACCAATTTCATATTACCCGACATCCATTAGGCTTTCTCAACTGTCACATACATTCACAGACGCAAAAAGCTTGTTTGGACGGGTGGAAACTAAGGAAAATGAATGAAAAGAAATAGAAATTCAAGAAACTTCAGATATATGTTGATAACATATAGAAGAGATTAATCAATGATGTTAGCGGTATACGTAACAAGGATTGGGTTATGAGGATCATATTTTAATATCCTACCGTTCAAGTGTTCAAAAAACTTATGTGCGCTGTCCTTCTTAAAATTCATTTAACTTTGAATGCCACGGCTTCAACTTGATCTTTATCAACCGAATCCTCCCAACGCAGAGTTGGTGAGGGTTGGGTCAGAATTTTATAATTAGGTTAAGCGATCTTTTGAAATTGACGGGGGACTCATTAATGCCCAATGATCTTTTCAGACTGGTTCAAAAAACATTTTTTTAACATTTTTTTAATAAATATACTAATCTAGTTGTATTTAATTTATAAATCAAGTTTTATTATTTTTCAAATATGTATATATATTTATTTTAGATTTTTAAAAACAAGAATATTTAAGTCATTTTAAATTATAAAATATAAAAAAGTTTTTGGCTGGTCTGGAATTGCCGAATTTCAAACCGGTTTGGAAAAATCGGTTCTCCGCATTAATCAGTTAATCATATTCAAAATATCATTTGATCTTACTCATAGTTATATAGCTGGTTTATGTTAATTGAATTATAAAGTGGAATTGTGGGGAGTAGGAAACAAACAATGAAATCTACATATGTGTGGTTTTATTATGTGATTATGCAACTTAGCTAAGTGGGGTGTGTAAGTGGGGTGTGTATTTATGCTGATTTAATTTATCAATGTCTAGAAATTAAAATAAAATATAAAACTAATTTAAAATTTTACCTAATTTCATAAAGACTAAGTATTTTTCATAATATATTTTTTAAGCAGCGAGGCTCATCCAGATTTACCATTGAATTAATGGTTTTTGTTCACATAATAAAATAAATAATCTTAAACAACATATCTATTAAATTTTGATTTAAACAATCGGATAAGTCTCCATCCATCCATGAGGTTACCATAAAATTTTGAAAAGAGCTTCCATGGGTTTCACCAAATAGGGACCCACTATTCATGTGGACTAAAAATTGAACGATGAAAGAAAGAAATAATCATAATAAACAAATCTTTAATTTTTGGATAAGTGGCTATTATGCATGATCCCCAACGTTAACCTCCAATCTCAGAAATTGACCTCGTGCCAACTGCCAATGTTAACCTACACGCACGCCCAAAACTAAACCCGTCCATGCTTGTCAAAGTCAAGTGCCACCACTTTGTACACACGGCAACTATGTGATTGTGCCCAAAGTCAACCTATAACTATTAAACATCCATTGTTTGAAAAATTAACAATAAAACGTAATGCATGAAATATAAGGTGTGTTTAGATGGACATTCATATGATAGGACGCAAGTGCAAATAGCCAACCTTTTGTAACTGAGACCGGCTAAGTGCATTCAGACATAGTATACCTGACTTCATTTTATATATTATTAGTTTTATAAAAAAGTTTTCAAAAAAATACAAAACAGGGGTGGAATGCACTTGGTTGGACCGAAGCTAAGTATACTTGGGTGCACTATATTATGTTACTTTTGTAACACTATTTGGACGAATTTTAAATTTTAAATTTCTTATTGTTACGTATTTAAATTTTATTTAAAAGTATATATTTTTTGTTTCATCTCAATGGATATTTAACCCAACAATAAAGACAATACCTCTAATATCAATGGGAGACATAAATTCTCTTTAAATAAATAAGAGATAGATGTTTTTTATTCGAAATTCAATATCTAGTAAATTAGCTTACTTAAAGCCAAAGGTGTGAAACATCCACCTACACTCCTAGTCATAAATTTCTAATTATTTTTAATTACTTTAGTAACTTTGAAATCTAATATACTCATTCAAATTGGTCTTAAAAAATGTATCCTTGATTTAAGATATATGTGTTTGACTAAAATCAAAACTTTTCAATGTAAAATTTCTTACTTTTTATATTTTTTAATTATTTTTTGTATCTTTCTATTAAATTAACTTATTTTTCAATCATTTCTGCATAATTATCCATACAATTAATATATTTATTTTAATTTTATTTTCTTTATTCTTTATTATTACTCCTACCATATTATGTCACATAAAAAGTGACAAAATAGTTAAGCATTGACGTACACGTCAAAGGCCATCTACATGTGAGACCGAAAAGAGAGAATGAACACTTAAACAAAGCCAAATACAAGAACTTACGGCACCTGTGCTAATGATGATTATATAATTTCTTTAAGGTTACATGTATAGAATATACATGGTATACGATGCACACATTTGGTTGAGACATTGATAAAAATGGAAACGTGGCACTAGTCCATGGTTGCTACAAGACGGGGAAGTTTGGAACGGGAGTTTTTGAGTCAGACAAGTAAGGCCTATTTGGATTTTGGATGAATGTGTGGAGCTTAGGAGTTAGGTGGCGTTTTAACCACACCCACTCATTCGTCATTACGAAGTCGATTTTGCAAATACCCTTAATTTGTTCTTTGGTTTTCAAAAATAGTTCGGGCCTGCGTCTTCCAAGTAACCTCTTCACATTTTATAATTTAGATTTTTGATAAAAAAAATTCAATCTATTTATTACGTATAATATTATTTTTTAACTAAGAGAGAGAATTTCATCTGAATGGGTCATATTTACTGAAAAATATCTATTCACGTGTAGGTTATAAAAAACGCTAAGATTTATTTATATGTATTAGAATATGATAATACTTTATAGAATTATTTATCCACATATAAATAATATTTTAGATAATTTGGATTTTGAAAATACAATTTTAAAATTAATATTTAACATTAAATTATTTCATTATATTAATTTTTTACATTTATAGATGGAGCCCATATATAATAATGTTAGACAAATGAAAGAATTTTTAAGATACTATAAATGATACTAAATTTAATAAATGGAGTGAATTTTCTATCATGCATCAATATATTAAAAATACAAGTTGTTATATAAAAAAAAGGTTTCATAAAAGTATTTCCGTACAAATATAGTTTTCTTATTATGAAATAATTAATGGAGGGAGAAATACCAAAAAAAATGCATGATTATTTTATACAATTTTAAAAAATGCATGATGTTCGAAATATCGAGTATTGGATGGGGAAACATGCTGATGCCAATTTTTAGCCGTTCTAGCAAAAATAAATTATTTTCATTTTTGTTACCCGCACACGCTGACACACATCCCCATATGAAATAACAAGCTGGAATGGGCTGAGACGCCGAGTATTATACATATAACTTGATTATTGGCCTGAAAATAAGAAGCTCATGAATTTCTAGGCCTAGGCCCAGATAGGCCTAACAAGCTATTTGCTTAAGTTGATAGATTTTTTTTTTTTTTGATAGTTTATATTTACATACATCTCAATACATATTACATTGTAGTTCTGAGACATTCTTACAAACAAGGAGATACATAACT
>JAXCLR010009032.1:0-14211 GCA_035584095.1 Annona squamosa | reverse complement strand
AATAATCTTCAAAATTACAAATGTCGAAATGACGCGTATATGGTCGAAATGACGCGTATACGGTCAGGGTTCCACACCATCTCTGCCTTTTTCCTTAGGTCGGGGAATTTTGCAACTTCTAGAAAATCGCAGGGGGCCATTTGTAAATGTTCTGGCTCTTAGGGTAAGTTGCGAGCTCCCCTTTCTTCCAGTTCCTCCTTCCTCTTTTGTCGCCGTCGCCATCGATTCCCGGTTCGTCTTCCCTTCATCTGTCGGCGAGGTGCTGTCGTTGCCCGGTCATCACCGTTGCTACCGCTGCCTGGGCGTCGTTCTGCCTGTTCTCATGATTGCCTCCCCATTTTGATCCTTCTTCTACAGAGGCTGCTGTTACGTCACTACCTCTTCATTTGTCGCAATCACCGCCGCTGGGATTTCTTCTCCGTCTTCGGTGTTTTGCCGCTATTGGGAGTTTGCTCGTAGCCCTCTTCTCTTCTCCTGCCATTGAAAATGTCATCGGCGCCGCCCGTTGGCTGCTTCTGCTTCTGGCCGTCGCTCACCGCTGCTGTCTGTTCATCTTCTCCCTCATCGTCAGTCACCGTTGTCAGGGCTTCTCCTCCACTCCGACTACATCGTTTGCTATTCATCGTCCTCAATGCGTCCGACTATTGGGGTTGCGTCACCACTGTCGTTACCGGTTGCCATCGTTGCTGAGACCGCCATGGCTGGGGTCTTCTTCTTCGTCCCTAGCTGCCACGGCTGCCGTTGAGTTTCGCATATTTCGGTTGCTGTTTCTTTCCTCGGCAACGACTAATGTCATCTTTGTCGTGCTCGTTTGCTGTCTTCTCTGGCGACGACTAAGGTGGAGCTGCCTGTTGCTGTCACAGTTTTCTCCTTTGGTGACGAGCCGTAGCTGTTGCCGTCGTTCGTTGGCTTCCCTTCTTTTGGCCACTTTTGCCGCTGCTAGAATCATCGGGGCTTTTCTTTCGACTGCCTCTACCAATTAGGGTTGTTGTTGCCGTTGAAGACGCTACTTTAGCTGCTGTCGGAGCCGTTGCCGCTATCGCCGGTCCCCGCCGTCGTTGTTGCTACCAGTTAAGGTCGCCGCTGGAGTCACCATCGTCATCTTCAGATTTGTTGCTTCAATAGGTTTTTTTTAACAGCTTTCTTGTGCTATAAGTTTGACATTTGATCTGCTATCTTGCTACTGTTAGATTCCTAAGTATGCCTACCGTTGGTTTGCTTTCGGAAGATATTTTTTCTTTTTAATTGCATCTTCCTGCTTGTATTTCCTTGTATTGCAGCTTTGCAAAAAAATGCCTTGGGATTGTTTTGAAGCTAAGAGAGATTGCTAGGAGACCGCTTCCCGTCATAGTTGAGCCGTTTATTTGGAAGCGGTAGTCCCCACCTTTCCTTTGTTGAAATTCGACTTGAGCGTCATTTTCCGTTAGTTGTAGTGGTCCCATTGCTTGAATAAAAGAAAGAGGGTGATCCCTTATATGTCTTTGCTTTTAATCCCGTGTACAGATATCCCTTGCATGTGACTATCACCTTTTGCATGTAAAAACAATTTTTGTGGACTTGTCCTTATTTGTTGTGGCTACCATGATGACTTTTCTCCTTTCTTGAATTACTTGTGCCTGTCCGCATGTTTCTTCTTATGTGGTCCTGTGTTGACTTTCCCTTCTTCCATATTGTATATGCTTGATTGGGTAGCTATCTCTTTGGGTTTGATAGCTTCTTCGTATTACCTGAGTGGTTGCGACCTCCGTCATAACCTCCCTTTTTTTGGTTTTTTTCTTTCTTTTGGTTTTTTTCCTTTTCTCTTTTTTTTGTTTTGTTTTGTTTTGTTTTATTTTCTTCTTCTTTTTTTCTTTTTTTTGTTTTTTTATTTTTACAAGCTTGAAATGTTGGTGTAACCTGACCTGATATGATTTTGCTCTGATCATGATGCTTGTCATGTTACTTGTTGTCTCGTGTTGACCAATCGCCTTTTATGTTACAATTGCTAAAATATTTTCTAGAAGAAGGTATGACCTTTGACTTCGGGATAGAACGGTACGGCTCAAACCCCATGAGCCAGATGGATCAATAAATATGCCTATTGATTCCAAATGATGTAGTTGGAGAGGGCAAGAAGACCTTGTCTTCAAAGGCTAGTGTTTCGATCGCAGGAAACTCCTCAACCAGTCGTCGCCGCACCAAACTTCATTTTCGTCATTCTACCAATGTTGCTCCCATCCCAAAGACAGTTGACTTAGGCTCGGTCGAGACGGAGTCGGGTTCGGGGGAGTATGAGGACATGTCGTCTGACGACATATTCTATTCTCTTAAGGGTGGGTCGTTTGTCCAAGGGAGTGAATCTCGGGCCCAGGCTGTAGACTCCTCTTTCCTTGATGAGGGGCTTGTTACTCCGGCGGAGGAATTTTCTATTCAAGAAGGTGACCTGATTCGAGATGAACCTTGTGCCCAAGAGGGAGATGATTTTATTTAAGGAGAAGGATCTCTTGGCCAAAAAGAGGGGCCTGCACCTATCGAGGAAGACAATCCTCTTGAAGATCCACCAGTCGACGAGTAAATGGCTCCTGCTCATGAAGAGGGATCCCTGAAGGCGGACGAGGAGCCAATTGTCCCAAGGATGATTTCCTTGCTCGTATCGCCTTCAGTCCGCCCAAGTTTGGGAAAAAATCCTTTCTTCGTCCCCTATGAGGCCAACGACCTTGAGGTAGTGCCGCGGGCAAGGTGTATGTCTTTTTTTCTTTTTAAAATATATTATTTGATGCTTAGCTGACCCCTTGCTTTGTCCTTTTTTGCAGATTGACTCTCATGTCACGTACTATCATTCATGGAATAGAGTCCATTCTTGGTTTGAAAAGTTGCCGCCACTCACCGGGACATCTTAAGCCAGACTTCATTTTATAGATTGGCTAGCCTCAAGTCGGTTTTGATTCCTCGAGCCTTAAAGACATCTTTGTTTGAGCAATGGTGGCTTGAGATCCATACCTTCCATTTGCCTATGGAAGAATGGGGGATCTCCCTTTTGGACGTGGAGATGCAGTTAGGGCTCCCTTGCATGGCTTGGGAGGGCGTCGTTCTTTCCTCTCTTTACCTCATCACCGTGGAGGACTGCTTGACTTTGACTAAGCTAGAGGCATCTTCTTCTGAATCTTTTCCTCTAGAAGATTATGGAATTTCTGGGACCAAATGAGGGTGGAGGAGGCTAGTCCCGAAGCCATTCAGCAAGAGGTTTGCAACTTTCTCTTCTATCTTATTGGGGCTTTCTTCCGGAGCGACTCTTCTCGGAATGTGGACTTGTGGTGGCTCCAAGTTTTAAGGGACTTGACTTTTCCTTACCCAATCGGGTGGGAACGTATACTCTTGAGTCATCTCCACGTCAACTTGGATGCAATTAGTCGGGGTTGTAGGAGTTGCGCAGGTCTCTCGCACCTCATCGGGGTATGATTCCTTTATTCTCTTTTTCCTTTTTATTTTAGTCTGTATTGTTTCTCATATCCTTTTTTCTTTACAGTCGTGTTTCTATGAGTATTTCTTGGTTGGGTGGTCCCGGAATGATTCTCTTAACGCCCTCCCTTATCTTAAGAACAAGTTTGCTTACTCCACTATTCCTCTTTCAGTCTTTTGGCTTTGGTTATGACTGAATTTATTCATTGTTTTTTCTTGTGACAGTTTCATGTCGCCCCTTATACTCGATGGATGTACGATCCGACTATTATTTCCATGACGAGAGAGTCTACTAGCCGCTTCTTGCTTTCTGACGGGGTTCGTGCCACTTGGTACTTTGGGATAGGTTGTTGTGACAGTTAATGGGCAATAAGCGAATCCCATCTCCTCTTGTTCATCATTCCTTTGTGGAGCAGACTTCAATTTTCATAGAGGAGCTCCACCAATGTCAGGATGGATGAGGGTTGGAGAATTTTGGGCTGCCCAAGGGAGAATATGATCGGTGGTACTCGGTGTATGGGTGCAATGTTCCGGCTCCTGATCTTATCTTAGACTGTCGTCACCACGCTTTGGGTGGCGACATCCTTGCTTGAGCTAGAGCTGCTGGTGGGATGCCTTGAAGATTTTTCTTCATCTTTTCCTTTTTGGCCGAATTGTATTTTTTGTAAATCTGAATACTTGGATGTTCATTTTTTAGTTATAAAGACGTGTCTGTGTGATATATTGCTTTTGCAGGTCATGAATTTTGTAAAATTCTTCTTTTTGATGTCCCTTGTAATGTTTTGATCATTTGTAAGCCGTAAGCCATTGAAAATTCTGCATAGGAGGGTTGTGAAAATTGTTTTATATAGAAACCTAAAAACTTTTGAGGTCGATCGACGTTCTTCTTCATTTTCGCGATCCGCGTGCTGAAATATCCATTTCGCGCAAGGGTTCGTACTCCTCCCATTTTGCGCGATTTTTTCGTCTGTTCGGGCAGAAATCTCCTTTCTGTGCTTCCTCTGCACCTGCACTGGATTGTTGCAGCGCATTACCCGCAATTTTTCTTCTTTTTGCTCATTGTCCTCTTTCGGATTGTCCTCTCTCTTGTGGTACCATGGAAAGTTAACTTGTTTGGGTACGGATGCACTCCTTTGTTCCGGATTTGCTGCCGTGGAGATTAAGGGTATGGGTTTTCATTAATGGCATCCGTTCTTCTCATTATCTCGCGCCTGATCTCCTCGTTTCCCTCAGATTTCCCATTGTTAGCCATCCCGTGGAGAGATCTGCAATTATTATTTTCTACCTTTGTTTCAGCAGGTATGTGAGTATTTTGCCTCATATTTAAACTTATTTAATAGCATTTTTATAGCTACATTCACTGTTGTTTCTGGTGTGTTGCTTGCTCCGCATTTGCTTCTTGATTCTCCATTTCTGTGGTGCTTTTATTTCTACCTCTAATCCCCTTCCTTTATGGTTGATTTTATCGGTAACGAGGGTGATTTACTACCTATTAATGGGGGTGCAACTCTACTAAACGGGGGTTTGTTTATGGATGACCTCCTACCCTTCGACAACTCCACTTCTCTTCTCGTTTCTCCTCTTCAAGGTCCCTATGCGGGAGAGATTTTGCTAGAGTGGATATCGAACCTTTCCGAAGAGGAGAGATTGGAGTTGATAGAGTTGAACTTTCTGGATGTGTTGAATTTGGCTAAAGTCTCGTTGAACTTTGATCTCTTGACAATAGCCGTAGAGCATTGGATACCTGACCTATGCGTATTTCGATTTGGGAGTGTAAAGTTTTTTCCTTCTTTAGAGGAGGTTGCTGCACTGATGGGACTCCCGTTATTTAGTGTTATGTATACGCCTTGCTCCATTGGTCGTTTGGGGGAGATCCTAGTTGACTTGTTCGGCTTACAGGCTTCCACTATTGCCTTGAGTTTTGACAATTTTGACTTGCATATGCCATTAGACGTCTTTTATTCCTTCTTTTCATATAACCGCCGCACAGACGGGTTGAGACGGATCCATTGTAGGAATGCTTTGATCTTTGTTATTCTTACCGATGTGCTAATTCCTTGTCCAACCGTCAGTTTTAGACCCGAACTACTTCCCGTGGTATCCACGATTGCCCAGCATGAATCACTTGTTTCTTTGGTATTGACACATATTTATGAAGGATTGACCTTAAGACGCCTAGAGAAAACTCCCTTTCAAGGTTGTTTATCCGTATTGCAGGTATAACACGGGTTTCTCTTTCCTTTACTTTTTCCGTTCATGGATAACTCTTTTGAAAAAGACTGATATACTTTCTTTTGTAGATGTGACTTTTAGAGCACTTGGAAGCTTTCTTGGGTGTGCCTCAAGCTTTAGTGGAGGGTCCCGGCCCCGTGAAAACGTTGCTTGCCACCACGTTAACCCCTTCGCCCACAGATATTCGTAGTCACTTGAAGGACTTGATTGAGGTTAGCGTCATATGGTTACCTCTATGGCTTGCAGTCGACCCTATTATTTGCACCAAGAGCTTTGGTTGCTTGACTTTGCTTGGTCTATACGGGTGTTCATCCTATCTTTCCCAACACTTCATTAGGCAATTTGGGATGTTGCAAGATCTCCCTTATGTTTATGGCTCCCCCATCGAGTATTCTAGCTATGATTCTCATCTTCTATCTTCGGTTGGCGTTCTGAAGCAAGAGTGGGCTTCAAGTCGTACGACCTTGGAGTTAGGAGCTATACCGACTGTGATGCTCGAGGCGACTAGCGATTATCATGCTTGGATGAGCCAACTTGTTGGGGGTATGAGTCCTCGAGGTCTTGCCGCAAATGGTGTTGTATCTACTACCGATCTCTTCATGGGGTTTTGGCAGATTTACCGGGATATGCAAGCCTTTCATTCTCAGGTGAGAATTTTGACTTCTTTCTGCTTGCATCAATCCGATGCTTTAGCCGCCATAGGAGGGATGCTAGATTATCATGAGGCCACTTTGGAGCGTCTTAGTCAACTTCTGAATGCTAAGCGTTAATGTCAATGCTTTGTGTAGCTCTTTTTGGTTCTTTTTTATTTTCTTTTTGTGGATGTTAGAGGGGCGGGGCTAGTGGATTGTATAGCTTTTTTGTTGTTTTTTATATGTATTGCCCCTCCTCCTTTCTGGATTTTTTTGGATAGTCATGCTTTTGAGGGATCTTTCTTCTTTGGCTTATGATGTATCTTTGAATGCCATTGAATGAAATTGAAACTTTCTTTAGCCATATCTTGATGTTTCTTCTCTTTGCTATAAATTCGAGCTTTATGAACTTCAAGGGATCTGTCAAAACAGTGCCATGATTCTTGATGAGTTGGGATTTTGGATATTGAATTGTTAAATTGCATTTCTTCATTGCATGCTTCATGAATCTTCCGCCAAACTTTGCATTTCTGCTTTGAATGGATCAAGAGGCGGTTCAGGGTCAGTAGCAACTCGTCTCCTGTCTGTTTGTCCCCTGTTTCTGAGTTCCCGCTTTTGGTCGTGTTGGGGGAGTCTACCGGATTGCTGGAAGTGTGCTTTACGAGCAGTGATGTGAAACCCTGAAACTTTTTAGGTCGATGAGCCTGTCTCTAGGACTAGCAGTTCTTCATTTGTGAATTGTTTTTTATTTCATGAAAGATGCAGAAAATAATTTCTGGATATCCCTCTTGCTTTGCTGTTGTATCATTATTTCAATGGTGAGTTCTTTTATGGATAGAACTTCTTGCCATTGTCCGAACTTATGATTTCGTTTTTCCGTCATATTCGGATCTTGAAATAGCTAAAGTTTCATTTGACAATACTTTGGCGATAACCAATGAGCTTTCCAAATTAGGCCTAAACTTGCCTCTCTTATCCAAAGGGTGAACAAGTAGGATTCTTTTCATGATGAGGTCATGTTCTTGGAAGCTATTAGATCTTACTGATCAGTTATAAGTCTGTGTTATTCATTGTTGATATACTTGGGTGTGGTGAATGGCTTGAATTCTCTTTTCATTAAGTAGAGAATTGGGATTGGTGCGTTTGCATCCACTCTTCCATTTTTATTTCAACGGGTAGGACCGCTTCCATGTCGTAAGTTAGAGCATAGAGCAAGAACCCCGTAGCACTCTGGATAGAGGTTCGGTATGCCCACAAGGCGAATGACAACTTTTTCACCTAATTAAGGTCTTGTTTGCAGCCTCCACGGCTCCATTGGCTTGAGAGCGGCAGGGACTTGATTTGTGGTGTTGTATTTTGTATTGAGCTAAGAAGTCTTGAACCTTTTTACTGATGAAAACCATTCTGTTGTCACTAATGATAGCCTGTGGGAGTCTGAACCTTGATAGTATGTTTCATTTAATGAAGAGTATGACTTGTGATGCATTAAAGTCGGGAAGGATGTCGCTTCAATCCATTTAGTGAAATATTCTATGTCCACCAATATGTATTCATACTCGCTGATGGATTTAGGAGCTATTTTGCCGATTATATCTATCCTACATGTTGAGAAGGGTCATGGGGTAGATAGTTAGTGCAAGTCTAACGCGAATGAGTGCATCAAGCTCCTGTGCTCTTAGCATTTGAAACATCTTCGCACATACTTTGAGCAATTTTTTTCCATTGAGATCCAATAGTAGCCTTGACGCATTATCTTTTTTGCCATCATTATCCCAATCATGTGTGCTCCGCAGTCTCCATCATTAATTTGGGTTATGACATCTTTCACCTCTTACCGGTTAACACAACGTAGTAGCATTTTGTTGTGAGACCGTTTATGCAATATTGCCCCCTATATTATGTAGGTAGAGGATAGTCTTTTGATGGTTCTTCTTTCTGTGGGAGTGATATGATCATCGAATGATTGGTGCTCCAAGAACTGCTTTATATCATGATACCATGACTTTTCTTCCTTTTAAGTTTCTTCGGCTTCGGCCGTCACTTGCAAGCAGTATGCGAGTTATTGAGATGTTTCGCTATGATTTCTTGAGTTCTTTTTCCATATGGTATCTCGATCATAGATGCTAAGGTTGTTAGTGCATCCGCCCATTAGTTATGAGCCTTTGGTGCATAAGTGAAAATGACTTTTTCGAATGAGTGAACCAAGTGAGACAATGCCACATGGTAAAACTTTAGCTTTTTATCTCAGATTTCCCAATCTCCATTGGCTTGATTAATTACTAACTGCGAATTTCCATAGATTTGAAGTTTCCTTCCCCCAGCTTATAGTCTTCTCGTACTTCAGCTATGCATGCTTCATATTCTGCGGTATTATTTGTGCAAGGGAAGATCAATATTCTTGATATCATAATTGAGGCTTGGTCAGGAGAGCAAAGTACCGTTCCTATTACGTTACCCGAAGCATTCCATGCATCATCAAAGTATAAAGTCCAAGCATCATTTTCTTCCCTTTGCTCCACAAGTAGTGTTTTCTCATCCGGGAAGTCTTCTTGCAGCGATTGGTAATCCGGGAGCGCCTGTGCGGCTAGATAGTCCTCTATAATTTGTCTCTTGACAGCTTTTCTTGTGACATATATTATGTCAAACTCTATGAGGAGTAATTGCCATCGAGCTAACTATCCCGTCAATACGGTCTTTTGGCAAAGATACTTCAAAAGATCCATTTTGGAGATGAGCAATATGGTTCGGGACATGATATATTATTTTAGTTTCTGCACATTCCATACAAGGGACAAGCAATTTCTGGATATTTGACTTCCGTCGGGGTTTATTTTTTGCTTTAATAATATATGGCTTGTTTCCTTCGTCCTGATTCATCCGGTTGTTCTAGTATTGCTCCTAATGCCGTTGAAGTAATCGAGAGGTACAACAACAAGGGACCTTCCACTTTATGCGGCATTAAGATTGGAGGGTTAACCAAGTATGCCTTGATTTTGTTGAAAGCAATTCAACAATCTTCATTCCATTCTTTAGGAGAGTCTTTCTTTAGTAATTTGAAGATTGGTTCACAAGTGGATATTAGTCTAGCTATGAACCAACTAATGTATTATAGTTTGCCCAAGAATCTTCTTATCTCCTTTTCGGTTGCCTTAACTTTTTTCGGGTCCACTTTGATTCCATTTTTACTGATGATGAATCGCAACAAGTGCCCCTTTTGAGTACCAACAACGCATTTTTGCGGGTTGAGCCTTAGTTGAAATTTCTCCATTCTATTGAATAATTTTTCAAAGTCTCTTAAATGCTCTTCAAAAGTGTATGACGGGACTATCATGTCGTTCACATAGATCTCTATTTTTTCACTTATCATGTTGTGGAAGATGACCGTCGTGGTCATTGATATGTAGCTCCAACATTTTTCAAACCAAATGACATTACTTTGTAGCAAAACTTCTCCCAAGGAATAATGAAATATGTCTTTTCCTTATCTTCTTCGGCTATTTTGTTTTGATTATACCCGGAGAATCCGTCCATGAAGGAGAACCATATATGGCCCGCCGTGTTGTCGATTAGAGCATCGATGTGAGGTAGTGGAAAGTCATCTTTCGGGCTAGCCTTGTTGAGATCTCTATAGTCGATGCACATTCGGACTCTTCCATCTTTCTTGGGCACGGGAACAATATTTGCTAGCTATTATGGATAGTGTGATATGATCAAGAATCCGGTTTGAGTCTCCTTAATTTTTGCTTCATCAGTTTGACACCGGCCTTTATTGAGAAAGGTGAGTATTTGGTTTCTTTCTTCAGTGGACAAGTTCTTTCTAATACGAAGACATTTGGGTAACTCGGAAGTTCTCAAGTTGACGATCTCGTAGTCTAAAGCCGCGTCTTTGCTTTTATGTCTTTTTACTTTGTCGTGTAACTCCTTATCAACTCCATTATCTTCTGAGATTTCCAGCAATTTGTAGGATCAGCGAATGTTGGCCGACATCTCCAACTCCATTTGTTTCTTTTTCTTCTGAATAGGTGTCGTATGCGTGATGTGATTGCTAGAATTGGGTCTTGAGCAAGTCAGTATAACATACCAATTTTGGTTTTTCTTTGCATAATAACTTTTTTCATTCGGGCCATTGTGGGCTATTATTAAGATTTCTTGAGCCTTCAATGCTTCGGGTAGTATGTGTCCCGCGCTTATAAACCGAGTTGCTTTGTTGGATTTCTTGAACTTGTCTTTCTCAGGCTTATATTCGATACCCTATTTGTTGTTCTTTTGTTAAGGATTGAGTAGCACTGTCTTTTCTTTGTATTTGATGTTAAATCTTGTCATTTGTCTCTCGACCGAAGATATGATATAGTAAAGTTCATGCATGTCATCCATCTTGAAAGGGAGAGGATCCACATATTCATATACTTCAATAAGTGGGACTTCATGGCAATTTTTAAATTTTGCCGGGATGACAATCTCGGGGTCGGCTTCAACTTGAAAATGGACGATCATGGCATCGGATCCCACTTGAATTTTTATATCTAATTTGCCCAATATTGTCTTTTGAGAATTATCAAAGGCTTTTACATGGAAGTCGCTCGACCTCATTTGATCTGTCGGGATTCCAAGCCTCTTGATTGTTTGCAGTGGGCAAACATTAAGACTTGCCCGTTGTCAATGGTTACCAAGGGGATCTTCAAGTCTTTGTATCTGACCGTGATGCTTAGGGAATGTCATGGTTGCACCCTTCCGTGGGAAGCTCTTCGTCAGTAAATGTGATAACGTTATTGACCATTATTTGCCTGATCTTATGAGCTACCGCGTCGGGAGTTACCTCCGTTGTTATGTGGGCCTCACTTAACACTTTAATGAATGCCTCCTTATGCTTTGTTAAGATACGTAATAGTTCTCATATGGATATTTGAGCCGGCAAGAACTTGAATTGTGAATTCACGTCATATGGTTGTTCCTTCTCTGAGTTGGTGATCACGTTGCGAGCCGATTTTCGTCGGTAAACTCGGCCATTAGGATAAATATTGTCCATATCCGAGCATTGAGGATATTCCCATGGGACCTTGCGTGAGTCATATGTTGGCTTCGGCTTAATCGCTAGTATCACGGGCTCTTGATAAGTATGAGCAATCTTCAAGTTGTTCATTGCTGGCAACACGAGGTAGTCTTGGTCATACCTTTCTTGAGGCTTATGGATATTCCAATGAGCTGCTCCTTGTAGTGTGATAGTTTTTTTGCTTAACCCGTTATAGTAATCATGTAAGCTTCATGACGCGGCTTCGTGGGTCCTCTTGCGACTTCGATGAAGTTTATTGTCGTTGCATTGGGATTCCTTGGTTCATGCATAAGTAGGGGATTTTGGATCACATCTTCATGAGAGTTTGGTGAAATTTTGATTTTTTTCCTCATCTATTAAGTTTTGAATGACGTGTTTGAGGGTAAAATATCTCTTAGTTGAGTGGCCTCTCCCTTGATGATAGGCACAGAACTCATTTTCTTAGTAATTTTTGGGAAGATGATTAGGTGGAGGTTTTGGAGCTAGAGGTGCAAACATATTTTTTTAGATGAGCATGTTGAGGATGTCGGTATAGGACTGGCGAGAGGTATAAAATCTTTGGGTGCTTTTCTTTGAAAAGCCTTAGGGGTGGTATCTATGGCGTTTACATCTGGGGTCTTCGAAGAATTACCATTTTTAGGTTCTTATTTTGTTCGAGTTATGTTCCCTTGTTAAGGTCATGGAAAGATGGTGTCATGTCTGATTCCCGCCTCCACTTGGTTCTCGGTTTGGAGGAGTTAAGTGAAGTTGATGTAAGGGTGAGAAATAAGATATCCCGAGTTGCTCAGGTGTGCTGAGTTGATGATGATGGAGATTTGCTCATCCAAAGGCAACAGACTTTTCATGTTTGTCACCAATGCTGCCATCCAGCCACGTACTCGAATAATGTTTTATAACCTTTGCGTTTTAGTGCTTCAAGGTCTGCCCGTTTGAGAGCTATATTTAGCTTGTATGAGAAGCAATCCATGAAGGCCAAGGAGGGTTGTTCCCATGTTTTAATTAACCGGCAATCAAGTGACGTATACCACTCCAATATATCTTTCTTGAAGCTATGTTGGAATAGCCTAATCAAGACTTCTTCGCTTTTTACCAAGTGGTATAAGATGTCGTAAAAGGCCTTGAGATGAGCCACTAGTCATGAATCTCCTTCATATACAGGTAGAGCCAGTATCTCGAATTTCTTGGGTAACTTGGTGTCGGGGGATGGGCATAGGTCTTCGATTTTGGTCGAGGGTAAGTCATCCCCTTGATGTTGTTGGATTCGCTTCTCCATTTCTTTCAGTTGGCTTTGAAGTTAGTTCTTAAGGTCTTGGATTTCATTACCGCCTTGTTCTAAGACCAACTTGCCTTCTTTATGGATCATTCCGTGATTTGTGGGAAGATTGCTAAGGTCCTTTTTCTTGTTCTGGGTTCTGATTTTGAGAACAAAATGGTGACGTAACCGTGTTCTGATCGCCTATTAGAGGTGGCTCCATGTTCGATAAGACTTCTTCTAGCTTTTACATCCTTTTGTCCATTGCCGCCATATAAGCTTCAATGGACTGCATGAATTGGTGATCTTGATCTTCATTGTGTGAAGATTGCTCGGACTCCATTCTAGCCGCTCTCGATCTAGTAACCACGGGGCTTCGATCCACGATTGATTTGTTTTGCCTTCGAGCTATGGTAAAGAACCTGAGCAAGCAATAAAAATGATTAGTAATTGTAAAAGATCAATCCTTGGAAAGATGCTTGGAGGTTCGGGTCCTTCTGTGTGTGTTTTTCGCAGATTTTATTTGTTTTAAGTTCTACGCGTAAGAATGTTCGAGGTCTATGGGTTGTGTTTGCTTGAGACGCCTCTGGAAAAGTGATCAGTTCACTTGAAGTGTTTCTGAAAAAAGGACCAGTTCTCTTGAAAGATTTCTGAAAGAGTGACCAGTTCACTTGAAGAATTTCTGGAGGAAAGACCAATTTGCTTGAAGCATTTTTTGGAAGTGTGAACAGAAAACTCCCAGGTTATGGAAAAGGCGAGATTTTTTATACCGGATTTTTACTTAGCGTTAATCAGTTTCATCTTTGTCGGAGGTCCTTGCTGTAGGCTCGTTTTATGCGTTTGGACAGTTAGGAGATAATGTTCAATAGTTCACCCCCTTTCCGAGTTCTTTCCAGTTTATGAGTTGAATGCCTCTTGACCTAAAAATTTGTCAGGTTTCTACGTGATTTGGGCGGAAACGCCACAAACTTGCTACCGGAAGACGAAAATGCTTCTGCAACTCGCTGTTCAGCACGGAAGAAGCTCCGATCTTCAGATTCTGTCCCCCTTGTGCTTGATATAGACTAGCAACATCGTCCCTAGCGGAATTGCCAAGCTGTAGCACCTGCCACGAGCACTATGATGTGCTCAGATTTGTTTTTCGCACATTGGAAATTTGGATCGTATTGAATGAGTTTTCAACGCCTCCAAGATAACAACATGGGCTTAGTTTTCTTGCATCCACGTGAGGTAAAACGTGTTAGGATTCATGATTTTTTAGATAAATCTAGCATATGAGAGTTTTCTCGTGGATTTGGTAGCATAACGGCTAAGACGAGACTTTCCATACACAGATCAAGTCGCAAATCCAACAGCATAACGGTAGCGTATTATGTTGGAATCTGTGGATCCGCGTACACCCGCCTTATCGAGGCGTTAACTCAAACACGCACTGTGGCGCCCCGAACCGAGGTGCCTATAAGCCTCACTCCGGGATCGTTTTGATTGGTAAACGTAACTCAGGATTGTTGCCCTGATCACACGGCAGGATTTTTTTTTCATCCATACATGGAAAATTTCCATCATTTGTCTAACATGAAATATATTTCACATATCATAGTCATAAA
>JAXCLR010008965.1:0-14216 GCA_035584095.1 Annona squamosa | reverse complement strand
TTAGAACAAGACCGTAATGAAATCCAAGACCTCAAGAACCAACTCCAAAACTAACTAAAAGAAATGGAGGAGCGAATCCGTCAACATCAAGGGGAGGGCCTACTCTCGGCCAAAATAGAAGATCTATACCCGTTCCCCGATACCAAGTTACTCGAGAAGTTCGAGATACCGGCCCTACCTGTGTATGAAGGGAACTCATGCCCGCAGGCTCATCTCAAGGCCTTTTGTGGCATCCAATACCCCTTGGTGAAAAGTGAAGAGGTCTTAATAAGGCTATTTCAACATAGCCTAAAGAATTACGCCTTGGAATGGTACACGTCGCTTGATTGCTAGTTAATTAAGACATGAGAACAACTCTCTTTGGCTTTCATGGACCGCTTATCTTATAAGTTGAACATAGCTCCTAAACGGGCCGACCTCGAAGCACTAAAGCAAAAAGGAGACGAAACGTTCTCTGAGTACGTTGTTAGATGGCGGGCATTGGCGGCAAAAATGAAGAGTCTGTTGCCTTTGGATGAGCAAATCTCCATTATCATCAACTCCACACACCCGAGCATCTCGGGTTACCTCATTTCTCACCCCTACGTCAACTTCACTCAACTCCTCCAAGCCGGGGACCAAGTAGAGGCGGGCATCAGACACGACACCATCTCTCCATGGCTTTACCAGGGGAACACAACTTGAAGGAAACAAGAACCTAAAAATGGTAATTCCTCGAAGACCCCGGATGTAAATGTCATAGACGCCACCCCTAAGCCTTTTCAAAGAAAAGCACGCAGGGATTTCACACCTCTCGCTCAGTCCTACATCGACGTCCTCAACATGCTTATCCAAAAAAATATGCTTGCATCTCTAGCTCCAAAACCTCCACCCAATCCCCTTCCCAAAAATTACCGAGAAAATGAGTTCTGTGCCTATCACCAAGGGAGAGGTCACACCACCGAAAGATGTTTTATCCTCAAACATGTCATTCAAGACTTAATAGATGAGGGAAAAATCAAAATTTCACCTAATTTTCATGAAGATGTAATCCAAAACCCCTTACCTATGCATGAACCAAGGAATCCCAATGCAACAAACATAAACTTTATAGAAGCTACAAGAGAAACCGCAAAGCCAAGTCATGAAGCTTACATGAGCACCCTACAACGGGCCAAGCAAGAAACCATCACATTGCAAGGAGCCGTTCCCCGGAATGTTCATAAACCCCAAGAAGGGCATGACCAAGACTACCTTGTGTTGCCGGCCGTGAGTAACTTGAAGATTACTCCTACTCATCAAGAGCCCGTGGTATTAGCGGCCAAGTCAAAGCCAATATATGACTCGCACAAGGTCCCATGGGAATATCCTTAATGCTCGGAGATAGGCAATATCTATCCGAATGGCCGAGTCTACCGACGGGAACCGGCTCGCAACATAATCACCAATCCGGAGAAAGAACCGCCATATGACATAGCCTCGCAACTCAAGTCCTTGCCGACTCAAATATCCATATGGGAACTGTTATGCACGTCAACACAACATAGAGAGGCTTTCATCAAGGTGCTAAGTGAGGCTCATATAACCACGGAGGTAACCCCCGACGCGGTGGCTCATTTGATCGGGCAAATAATGGCCCCTAATGCCATCACATTCACCGATGAAGAGCTTCCTATGGAAGGACACAACCATGGACATTCCTTGAGCATTACGATTGGATACAAAGGCTTGAAGATTCCTTTGGTAACCATTGACAACGGAGCAAGTCTTAACGTTTACCCATTACGAACGATCAAGAGACTTGGAATCCCGATGGATCAAATGTGGCCAAGCGACTACCATGTAAGAGCCTTTGATAATTCTTAAAAGACAGTCTTGGGTGAACTAGACATAGAAATTCAAGTGAGACCCAACACTATGATCATCCTTTTTCAAGTCTCGGACATCCCCGCATCCTTCAAGATGTTATTAGAAAGACCTTGGTTGTACCAAACCGGAGTCATCCCGTCCTCTCTCCATCAAAAGCTCAAGTACATATCGGTGGGAAAGCTAGTGGTCATCGAAGCCGACCCCGAGATCATCATCCTGATAGAGTTTGAAAATTGTCATGAAGTTCCACTAATTGAAGTGTACGAATCTTCAGATCCTCTCCCCTTCAAGATGGATGACATGCATGAAGTCCATTACATCCCTTCAAAGCAAAGGCTCCGGCTCCACTATGTTATACCTCCGACCGAGAGACAAACAACGAGGTTCGGCATCAAATACCGGGGAAAGACGGTGTTACTCAATCCTCAACAAAAGAACAACAAATGGAGCCTTGGATATAGGCCCGAGGAAGATAAATTCAAGAAGTCAAATAAAGCAACTCGGTTCATAAGTGCGGAGCATATATTACCCGAAGCATTGGAGACCCAAGAGATTTTAATGATAGCTCATGATGAACGACATGAAAAAAAACATCATTGAGCCAAGACAAGCCAAAAACTGGTATGCTATACTAACTTGCTCAAGACCCGGCTCTAGCAATCATGTCATGTATCCAACGTCCATTCAAAAGAAAAAGAAGCAAACGGAGCCAGATATGTGGGCCAGCATTCGCTGGTCCCACGATTTGCTAGAAATCTCTGAAGATCGTGAGGTTGATGAGGAGCTGCGCGGCAACATAGAAAGACATGAAAACAAAGACACAGCTTTGGACTATGAGATCGTCAACCTGTGAATTTCCGAGTTACCCAAATGTCTTCATATTGGAAAGAATTTAACAATAGAAGAAAGAAACCAAATTCTCCCCTTTCTCAAGCATCGGCTAGTTAACTTCGTCTTCTCATACGAAGACATGCCCGGACTTGATGAAGATTTAATTACTCATCAACTCCCAATAAAGGCCGGTGTCAAACTGATAAAGCAAAAATTAAGGAGGCTCAAACCGGAATGGATACCCAAGATAAGGAATGAAGTGATCAAGCAATACAATGCCGAATTCTTAGGGGTATCGCACTATCTGCAATGGCTAGCTAATATTGTTCCCGTGCCCAAGAAGGATGGAAAGGTCCGAATGTGCATCGACTATAAAGATCTTAACAAAGCTAGCCCGAATGATGATTTCCCACTACGTCACATCGATGCTCTAATCGACAACACGGCGGGCCATACATGGTTCACCTTCATGGACGGATTCTCCGGGTATAACCAAATCAAAATTGTCGAGGAAGATAGAGGAAAAACCTCTTTCATCACTCCTTGGAGAACATTGTGCTACAAAGTGATGCCATTCGGTTTGAAAAATGCCGGAGCAACATATCAACGTACTATGACGGTCATCTTCCATGACATGATAGGCAAAGAAATGAAGGTCTACGTAGATGACATGATAGTCCGGTCCTACACCTTTGAAGAGCATTTAAGAGACTTAGAAAAGTTGTTCAAGAGAATGAAAAATTTTCAATTAAGGCTTAATCTGCAAAAATGCGTCTTTGGAGCTCAAAAAGTGCGCTTGTTAGGCTTCATCGTTATCAAAAATGGAATCGAGGTAGATCCGACAAAAGTGAAGGCGATACTAAGCATGCCGCCTCCCGCAATCGAAAAGAAAATAAGAGGATTCTTGGGCAAACTACAATACATTAGTCGGTTCATAGCCTGACTAGCATCTACTAAGAAAAAACTTTCCGAAAGAGTGGAATGAAGATTGCCAAATCGCCTTCGACAAGATCAAAGCATACTTGGTGAATCCTCCCATTTTGGTACCGACTAAAGTGAAAGGACCTTTTATTGTTGTACCTCTCGGCTACTCCAACGGCACTAGGGGCAGTACTAGGATAATCGGATGAATTGGGACGAAAGGAACAAGCCATATACTACTTGAGTAGAAAATATACCTATACGGAAGTTAGATATCCGGAGATTGAAAAAGCATGCTTGTCCCTTGTATGGGCCGTGTAAAAGTTAAGGCAATATATCATGTCCCACACCATATTGCTTATCTTTAAGATGGACCCGTTGAAGTATCTTTGTCAAAAGACCATATTGATGGGAAAGCTAGCACGATAGCAATTGCTCCTCACTGAGTTTGACATAGTATATGTCATAAGAAAAGCTGTCAAGGGACAAGTGGTAGCAGATTACTTGGCTGCACAAGCGCTTCCGGACTACCAACCACTACAAGAAGACTTTCCAGACAAGGAAATACTACTTGTAGAGCAAGACGAAGAAAATGATGCTTGGACCTTATACTTTGATGGCGCATGGAACGCTTCGGGTAAAGGAATAGGTGTGGTCCTATGCTCCCCCAACTAAGCCCCAATCATGATATCAAGAAGATTGATTTTTCCATGCATAAACAATATCGCCGAATATGAAGCTTGCATAGCCGGAGTGCAGGAAGCCTATAAGCTGGGGGCAAGAAAACTTCAAATCTATAGAGATTCGCAATTGGTAATCAACCAAGCTAATGGAGAATGAGAGACTGGAGATGAAAAACTAAAACCTTACCATACGGCATTAACCCACTTGGTTTACTCATTCGAAGAAGTCACTTTTATCTATGTACCACGAGCTCAAAACCAATGGACGGATGCACTAGCAACCTTGGCATCCATGGTTGAAATACCATATGGGAAGGGAACTCAAGAAATCATAGTGCAAACATCTCAACAACCCGCCTATTGCCTACAAGTGACGGCCGAAGCCGAAAAGACTCAAGAAGAAGAAAAACCATGGTATCATGACATAAAGCAATTCTTGGAACACCAAGCATTCGATGATCACATCACTCCCACAGAAAGAAGAATCATCAAAAGACTAATCTCTACCTACGTAATACAGGGTGCAACATTGTATAAACGGTTTCACAACCAAATGCTACCATGTTATGTTGATCGGCAAGAAGCAAAAGAAGTCATGACCCAAATCCATGAGGGAGACTGCGGAGCTCATATGAACGAGATCATGATGACAAAAAAGATATTGCGCCAAGGATACTATTGGATCTCAATGGAAAAAGATTGCTCGGAGTATGTGCGAAGGTGTTTCAAATGCCAAGAGCACGGGAACTTGATGCACTCACCTGCAACGGACTTGCATTACCTATCTACCCAATGACCCTTCTCAACTTGGGGAATAGATATAATCGGGAAGATAGCTCCTAAATCCATTGGCGGTCATGAGTACATATTGGTGGCAATAGAGTATTTCACTAAATGGGTTGAAGCAACGTCCTTCCCAACTATCAATGCGACATAAGTCATACGCTTCATCAAAGGAAAAATCCTATCAAGGTTCGGGCTTCCGCAAGCAATCATAAGTGACAACGGAACAGTCTTCATCAGTAAGAAAGTTCAAGACTTCTTAGCCCAATACAAAATCCAACACTACAAGTCAAGTCCCTACCGTCCTCAAGCCAACGGAGCCGTAGAAGCCGAAATCAAAACCTTAATCAAGATCCTTGGCAAAATGGTTGAAAACTACCGAGATTGGGCGGAAAAGTTACCATACGCCTTGTGGGCATACCGAACCTCTATCCGGAGAGCCACGGGATTCTCACCCTATGCTCTAACCTATGGCATGGAAGCGGTCCTATCCATTGAAGTAGAGATCCCAATTTGAAGGATATTGAAGGAAAGCAAACTAGAAATGGAAGAATGGATGCAAATACGTCAATCCCAATTGGATCTACTTGATGAAAAGAAAAATCAAGCTCTTCACCACACCCAAGCGGTAAGAGCTAAGAACTTCCAAGAGGGGGATCTCGTCGTGAAAAGGATCCTACTTGTTCATCCTTCAGATAAAAGAGGCAAGTTTAGACCTAACTAGGAAGGCCCGTGGGTTATCGCCAAAGTTTTATCAAATGGAGCATTAGCCATTTCAAAACCCGAAGACAACAGGAAGGCCGAAATCATAAGTTCGGACCATGTCAAGAGGTTCTATCCATAAAAGGGCTCACCATTGAATTACTGATATGATAGCAAAGCATGAGGAACATCTAGAAACCGCCTCTCAGCATCCGTCGTGAAATCAAAAGCAAAACACAAATGCAGAACTGCTGCTGCTAGAAACAAATTGTTATACCTAAAAAATTTTTAGGTCCTAGAGCGTTGCTCGCAAGACAGACCTTCAGCAGCTCAGCAGGTGCCCAAAACGCGACGAAAATGGTCGAGAACTCAAAAACAGGGGGCAAACAGATCAGAGACGAGCTACAACTCATCTTGGACCATTCCTTAATCTATTCAAGGCAAAAGCACAAGTCTTAGTGAAAGATTCATGAAGTCGCAATGAAAGATGCAATCCGACAACTCAAACGTCCAAAATCTGGACTCACCGGTGAAAACAATAGTACCGTTCACAGAAGACGATGGATTTTTCAAAGCTTGCAAAATCCAAAATCAAAGCAAATGAGGGAACATCAAGATATGGCCAAAAAATTTTATTTCATCCATTCCCAAAGATGCAATTACAAGTCAATAAAGGAGGAAAGTATCTCTCCAAGTACAAGGCTGTCAAAAAACAAAGAAGAAAAATCTAAGCAAAGGAGGGAGCCGTATACATGAGAACAACAAAAATATCTATACAATCCATTAGCTCTACTCCTCCAAACATTCACAAAAAGAGCAAAAAAAGCTACACATCACAAAGGCACTAGTGCCTAGCATCTAAGAGTGATTTGAGGTGCTCCAAGGCGGTCAATCATTCCTCCTATAAAGGCAAAGGCATCGGATTGTTGTAAGCAAATGGAAGCCAAAACTTCCACTTGAGAATGAAGGGTTTGCATATCCCGGTAGATCCGTCGGAATCCCATAAAGAGATCCGCCGTAGACACGGCACCACTTGCAATGAGACCTCGAGGACGTATGCATGCAACAAATTGGCTTATCCAAGCACGGTAATTGCTAGTTGCCTCGGGTGTTACGGTAGGTATGACTCCCAATTCCAAGGCTGTGCGGCTCGATGCCCATTCTTGCTTGAAAATGCTAACCGAAGATAAAAGATGAGAATCATAGTTTGAGTATCCAAGTGGCGAGCCGTAAACATAGGGGAGATCTTGCAACATCCCAAATTGCCTCATGAAGCGTTGGGGAAGATAGGACGAGCACCCGTATAATCCAAGCAAAGTCAAGCCACCAAAGCTTTTGGTGCAAAGGATAGGGTCGATTACAAGCCATGGTGGCAACCATACAACATCCACCTCGGTCAATTCCTTCAAGCGGCTATGCATATCTGTGGGAAAAGGGGTTAGCACGGCGGTAAACAACGTCTTCACAAGGCCAGAACTCTCCACCAAGGCTCGAGGCACCCCCATGAAAGCTCCCAAATGCTCCAAAAGCCATATCTGCAAAAGAAAGTGCATTAGTCTTTTTCAAAAGGGCATCCATAAATAGGAAAGGCATGAGAAAAGGAAACCCATGATATACCTGCAAAACGGAAAGACAACCTTGAAAAGGAGTCTTCTCTAGACGTCTCAAAGTCAATCCTTCATAAATGTGGGCTAACACCAAAGAGACGAGATTCGTGGCGAATAACTATTGATACCACGGGAAGCAATTCGGGTCTAAAGCCGACTGCCGGACAAGGGATTAGCACTTCGGTAAGAATAGTGAAGATTAAGGCATTCTTACAATGGATTCGTCTCAATCCGTCAATCCGACAGTTATATAAAAGAAGGAATAAAAAATGTCCAATGACATGTGCATGTTAAAGGTATTATAGCCCAAGGCAATGGTGGAAGCCCGTAAGCCAAACAAGTCAAGTAAGGCCTCCCCGACGTCACCAATAGAGCAAGGCGCATACATGGCGCTAGACAATGAGAGCTCCGTCAATGCAGCAACCTCCTCTAAAGAAGGAGAAAGTTCTACACTTCCAAACAGAAAAACACACAGCTCGGGTATCCAATGCTCTACAGTCATGGTCAAGCGATCAAAGTTCAATGGGACCCTAGCCAAATCCAGCACATTCAGAAAATTCAGCTCCATTAGCCCCAATCTCTCCTCCTCACAAAGATCAGTCACCCACTCCAACAAAATCTCTCCCGCATAAGGACCCTAAAGAGGGGAAACAAGAGGAGAAATGGAGTTCTCACGAGGCAGGAGGTCTTCCATGAATAGACCCCCGTTTGGCAGCATTGCACCCCCATTAACAGGTGGAAAATCACCCTCATTACCCATGAAATCAGCCATAGAGCAAGGAGATTAGAAGTAGAAATAAAAACGCTACTGAAAGGAGAGATCAAGAAGTAAAGATGGAGCAGAAGGCACAACACAAATAGCAGTAAATGCAGCTGTAAAAACGCCATTGAAGGAGCTTAAAAAGGAGATGAAATAGCTACCCATCTGCTGAAGCAAAAGCAGAAAAATGATGATTGCAAATCCTCTCGCGGAATGGCTATCAACTGGAAATTCGGGAGAAGGAGGGAGAAGATCAGACGCAAAATGATGAAGACCGGATGCCATTAATGGAGAACCCATGTCTCTTAATCACAACAGCAGTAGAACTGAAAGGAAAAGTACACCCGTACCCAAGCAAGTTGACTTTCTGAGTTGCAGAGAGGAGAATGATGATCTAAGAGAGGTAAATTGCGAGAAAAATGCTGCCACAATCCGTAGCAAATGCAGAGGAGGCATGACAGACGGGTCCCAACTCGCACGGAAGGGGAAAATCATGCAGAAGAAGGAAAAATGCAGACAAATGGGGAGTTTTAGCCCACTGGTCGTGGAAATGAAGAAGGACGTCGACTGACCTAAAAAGTTTTTAGGTCTATATATATAAAATTCTTGCAACGCCTACAGGCAGAATTTTTAAATAGCCAATGGCCTACAAATGATTAGAGCATTACAAGGGATGTCAAGAAGAAGACTTTTATAAATGTCAATACCTTGCAAAAGCAATGCACCACATAGCCCAAACCACGAGGCAAGAGAGACATCCAAAAATAATATAAGCCGGTAGTCACACGGCTTTACATTTAAAAAATAATAATAGGACCTTCAAGCCACAAATTTACAATTAGGTCAAAAGGAGACAAGAAAAGATCTTCAGAGTATCCTATCAGAGGTCCTAGCCCGAGCAAGAACGTCACCGCTTGAAGCTTCGTGACGACCATCTGAGATAAGGTTGGGAGCAGGAACATGGCGCCCATACATCGAGTACCATCGGTCGTATCCTTCTTCAGACAACTCAAAGTGTTCCAACCCCCATCCATCTTGGCATTGGTGGAACTCCTCTATAGAAACGGAAGTCTGCTCCATGAAGGAATGATGAACAAGAGGAGACGGAATTCGTTTGCCACCCGTCAACTGCCATACTAGTCTATCCCCAAAGTACCAAGTGGCTTGGACCCCATCAGACAGCAAGAAGTGGCTAGTAGACTCTCCCATCGTCGCAATAAGGATCAAATCATGCATCCACCGGGTGTATGGAGCAACTTGAAACTGCAAAAAAAAAGATAAGTAAACAAGGCAAGTCAAAGCCAGAAGGTGAAGGAAAGAAAGGAAAAGCAGTGAATAGGCAAACCTGTTCTTCGGACAAGTTGCTAATCAAAGATTGCCACATCAAAGGGGGGACGTGAGTCTTGCGAGACTCCGCCCATCGAGCAGCCCGCAGAAGAGCATCGAGAGAGTCATTTTGGGGCCGCCCAACTGAAAAATACTCATAAAAGCACAACTGCGAAGAAAAGAAGAAAAGGTATTAGAAGTAATACAAGCTATGGTCAAAAGAAAAGAGAAAATGAATGAGTTATACCCCTATGAGATGCGAAAGACCTGAGCAACTCCTACAACCCCGACTGACAGCATCCAAGTTGACATAAAGATGACTCAAGAGGATACGTCCCCACCCGATGGAGTGAGGGAATGTCAAGTCCCTTAAAACTTGGAACCACCTCAAATCTAAATTCCAAGAAGAGTCACCCCGGAAGAACGCTCCAACAAGATAAAGGAGGAAGCTGCGAACCTCCTGCTGAATGGCTTCGGGGCTAGCCTCCTCCACCCTCACTTGGTCCCAGAACTTCCATAGCTCCTCCAAAGAAAAAGATTCAGATGAAGATGCCTCCAAACTGGTCAGGGCTAGGCAGTCCTCCACGGTGATTGGATCAACTGAAGAAAGAACGACACCCTCTTGAACCATACATGGGAGTCCCAACTGCATCTCCACGTCTAAGAGGGAGATTCCCCATTCTCCCATAGGCAAATGGAAAGTATGAGTCTCCGGCCGCCATTGCTCAATTAAGGATGTCTTCAAAGCCCAAGGAATCAAGACTGGCTTAAGGCTCGCCAATCTATGAAGTAGAGTCCGACTCAAAACATCTCGATGAGCGGCGGACAGCTTCTCAAACCAAGCACGGACTCTATTCCAAGAATGGTAATAAGTAACATGAGAGTCAATCTATAATTAAAAAAAAGGAGAAGAGAGCTAGAGGAGGTCAGTCGAGCATCAAAGAAGTGCATGTCCGAAGGAAGGAAACGAAAGGAGGGGAAGGATATATACCTTGCCTGCTGGTACCACCCCAAGGGCGTTGGCCTCATAAGGAACAAGGAAAGGATCTTCTCCAATAGTCGGACGGATCGAAGGCGATACAAGCAAAGAAACTGCCCTCAGGGCAATGGACCCCTCGCCCATTGTTGGGGACCCCACGCCTTCGGCAGAAGTCATCCCCTCACCAACCGGTAGTTCTTCAATAGGCTCATCCTCCGTGGTCGGTGCAAACTCTCCTTCTGGGCCTAGCAATCCTTCTCTTTGGACGAGTTCCTCTCCATCTCGAGGGTCATCCTGAGGGAGACCACCATCCTGAACAGAGAATTCTTGTGTTGGCGTGGCAAACCCCTCATCAAGAAAAGAGGAATCCGCCGCTCGAGCCCGAGAACCGTTCTCTTGAATTGACGATCCACCCTCTAAAGAGCAGAAAATGGAGTCGGAGGACAAGTCACCGTGCTCCCCTGAACCGGATTCCGTCTCAACCGAGTCCAAACTAACTCCCGGTGAGATAGGAGCAATGTCAGTAGGACGGCGAAAGGGAAGGTTGGGACGACGACGCTTAGGTGAGGAAGTCTCCATAGCCGAAACTCGGGCCTTCTTCTTGCTTGGGCTAACTGCGTCATCCGGAATTTCTATGGGCATGCTCGCAGATCCACTTGGCTCATTGGATTTAAGCTATACCGCTCTATCTCGAAGACGCAAGCCATACTTCTTTCTAGGAGACATCCTAGCAACTGCAACATAAAAAGGCGAAGGGTCAATACAAGGTAATAAACTATATGACAAGCATCATATCCCGAGCAAAGGCATATTTGGTTAATTTACATCATTTCGAGCTTGTTAAAAAAAGGGGGGGAAGGGTCACGGCTACTCAAGGTTATCACAGTACCAAAAGAGGCGGCTACCCTGAGCAAAAGCAGCATGAAGTAACGAAGGGACAACACAAGAGAAGACTTCATAACGGCAACATCAAAAAAAAAATCCACTTGGCAAAAAGCCCGCAGTCCCACATAAAGGGCACCCGCACACATGATAAAAGCGAGGGCATACACAAAGTTATCCTCTGTTCCAACAACGGGTCCACCACAATGAATAAATTTCAGCAAAATGTGGGGGGGGGGGGACCACCTTCAACTATAGAAAAAAAGGATTCCTAGCAATCTCTTTAAGTAGCAGAATAGTCCTAAGACATTCCTTGGAAAATGGCAAAGCAAAACAAAAAAAAGCAAAAAAAGAGAGAAAAGCAACTAACCAAGCAGACTCTTAGCAAATTCTCAGGATTTCAGAATTGTCCTAAAGCATGCTTTACATAAATAAATAAATAAATAAAACCTCATCGGAGCTAAGCGGCAGCGACGAAGGTAGACCGGAAGGAAGCCGAGCAAACAGCACTCACCGAAGAAGACGAATAGAGGGCAGCGACAATGGCAACCCAGTAGCAGCGGCGACCACAGCCTAAACCGGCAGCAGCAAGCCTCAAGCAACGCCGTGGAAGATGGGCGGCTTCGGCAGCGGCTAATACAGCAGTAAGCAACCGCTGCCGGAGAGAAGAAGGAAACCACGAAAGGCGAAAGAACCCCCAACAACGACAGCGGCAGTGAATCAACGTACTAGCGACGGCAGCCAAGAAGGAAACAACACCCGGAGCAGCAGCCACAACCACCGGAGAAGCAGCAAACGGAGGCCCCGCTGTCACTGAAACGAAATATGCAGAGGAAAAGAGAAGCCCCGAGCGACAGAGGTTTCGACAACGATGGTTGTTGCCGGAAAACAAGATAAAACGGCGAAAGCAGTAGCGACTGGCGGCAGCTTCAATCTGCACCGTCGACAGCAACGACGCACAACATCCTGAGCAGATCGTCGAAACCGCCGGAGAAGGAGAAGACGAAGCGGCCAGTAAATCAGCGTAAAGCCAGCTGCCGGATGCAAGGAAGAAAGCGATAGCGACCACGACGGCTTCACGGCGGCCGGATTAGAGGAAGATAGCGGTGACCCTAGCAGCAATGGCACCGATCTTCGACGGCACCAACAACGCGAGAAAACGGTCGGCAGCAACGCCGGCAAACGACGATGGCAAATCAGCAACGGCGGCGGCAAAGCAATAACGCCAACGGCGAGTTAGCGGCGACGATCGCGTATCAGGGATGACTACACGGTCAACGACGGCGATAGTGAGAGGAGAAGAGAACTAGCAGAAAGGGGGGCCCACGAAGGAAACCATAAGGGTCCGAAAAATTGCAAAAAACCCCTCGCGACTTTTCCAAAATTACGAAAACCCCCCAGTCCCAAGGGAAAAAAGGCAAAAAACACCAACTAACAAAAGATCTTACAAGGAAGCCTGCAAAGACCTTTTGCAAAAACCCCTTCAAGACACATTACCAAAAAACACCACAAGTTTGCAAAAATTACAAAAAAGGACCCGATGACCTGAAAAACCATTTAGGTCCATGGGGTGTCTGTTACTTTGTCATTCGCCGTCAAGACGCCTCTGGCAAAGGGGGGCAGCTGTTGACACCCCACCGTTGGGCCCAAATATGGATAAATTGAAATGGATTACAAATCCAAGCAAATTCAAGACACAAAGGAAGTTCAAGCCAGCTAAGCGGGCCCTCCCGCACTCAGCCCATGGGAGCGAAGTTCCACTAAGCCTCGAAGTAGGCTTCTTCAATAACCAAACTCAGCCCATAAAAGCGAAGCTCCTACAGGCCACTTCAACAGGCTCCACAAAGCAGCTCACCAAACGAAACAAACGGGCTTAGCTAAACTCTAGCCCACCAAGCCTCATAAGCAGACTTCTCTATTATTTTGGGCCCCTACAACGGCCCACCCAAAAGCCATGGGCCAAGCCAAGCTCTAGCCCACCAAGCCAAGCTTATGGACCAAGTCCAAAATCACTCAACAGGCCCAAAGTCCATGACCCCAACTCAAGACCAAGTCCATGATCCCACTCAAGCCCAAGCCCATGAACCAAGTCCATGACCTCAAGGGAGCCCAAAGCCCACTCCATCATCTATAAAAGGAGGAGCCCCTTCTCATTTGGACACACTTAAAGAGAGGCATCCCAAGGGGAGGACGGGAGTCTGCAACATCACCCCTGCATCCCGGCTTTCATGCTCTACGCGCTCCACGCCTCTCTTCCCATTTCTCCCTTTCCATCTCCCGTTCTCTAAATTTTTTTTTTATTTTTCCCCTTTTACACCGTGTAAACCACCTCGGGTTGGCGGATTTCTCCATATTTGCTTCAACTTGAAGGCCGGAACCCAGATTCTGTATTACTAGTGATTTATTTCTTTAAATAGGGGCCGATCTCCCTTTAAAGATCGGTGCCGATTTCATTTTCTTTGTTTTCTTGTGTGCGTGTTTGAGCTAACGCCCCGTCTTAGCCGTCATGCCGCCAAAATCCCGAGAAAACGTTCATATGCCAATTTTTCTAAAAATTGTAAGGCCTAACTCATTTTTCCCTATGTGGATGCAGGAAATCTGAGCCCACGTTGCCATCCAAACACGACCCTCATTTTCAAGGCCCAGAAAACGATTCCGAGCCCATCGTAGTGCTCCCGGCGGGTGCTACAACGAGACTCATTTTAGAGCAATGTAATATGTTTGCGCTTAAATATTTTCCGTCATACAATAGGCCCTTTAATTTTATGTACTTGAATTTGCGTACATTGGGTCTGAATATTTATAAAATAAATCTCGTGAATATACAAATTTATCAGATTTATTTTGGAAATATGTAAACCAGGGATCTGATTTGTAGTTAGAAATCTTGAAGG
>JAXCLR010008925.1:0-14220 GCA_035584095.1 Annona squamosa | reverse complement strand
TCTCAAGTTAGTCTTTGTTAATCATCAAAACTCAATCTTTGATCAATTTATTTTGTTTTGAAGCATTGTTTCCAACACAGCTCACATAAGAAGATAGGCTTATCATATTTCCACTCTTGGCATTAGACAAAATTGGAACCTATATCTACTCACATAATTGATCAGTTTGGAAATTAGTCTCCTTATCTATACCTAGATAAGATTTAACACAACTCATATGCCTATTAGGGTACTGAGGAGCAACTTTAAGCTGTGAAATTACCTGCATGTCTGAAAGAGATCAGGAATCCATAACTAATTTGATTTATTATGAACATAATCATGTGACATAATGCATATGATAGGCTTATTATATTTGCACTATTGGCATTAGACAAAATTGGAACTTGTATCTACTTACATAATTGATTAGTTTAGAAATTAGTCTCCTTATCTATATGTAGATAAGCTTTACGACAATTGATCTGCCTGTTAAAGTACTAAGGAATAGCTTTAAGTTGTAAAGGTGCCTGCATATTTGAAAGAGATCAGGAATCCATAACTAATTTGATTTATTATGAACATAACTGTCCATAACCAATAGGTTTTGCATGTTATAATTTTTAATCATGGACATAACATACTCACACATGCTTATTTAAATTAAAATTTTATTTGAATCACGTGATCTATAGTGTTCACATTATAACATGGATGTCAATACGGGCGACAACTCGATAGCGCAACTTGTCTTTCTGTCTGAAATGAGTGTATCACAACAAGCCAAAAATACGGAGGGCGGACAAGCGTCTGATGTCGGTGTAGTAATTATAGATGGTATGGCAACGGTTGTGAGTGGAGGTATTATCTCAAGTCCAGTGAATTTGATCAAGTCACTGGATGTGACTGACAGTTTCATACCTGTGACCCCACTCAAAATGAAACCCATAATTGGAATGGAGTTTGCTTCGCTGGAAGATCTGTTCAAATTTTATAATGAATATGCTTGGTTCAATGGTTTCAGTATTTAGAAGGACAAGATAAGGGTGCTAAAGTCTGGAGTTATCTCTATGCGTATCCTCAGATACTTTAAAGCTAGAATATGGGAAGAAAAATGGAAGGAGCAACACAACCAAAAATTATCAGCACGTTGTGCTTCACGTTGCGATTGTCCAACTAAGATTGTTGTAAACCTTAAATCAGAAAGTGGCACTTATCATGTTACTCAATTCATTAAGGCACATAACTATGTCTTGGCTACCCCCAGAAAGAGGCATTGGTTGCGGTCGCATAGGAAGGTGACAGACAAACAGTTGAGCATGATCTCAAGTTTGAAATCATCAGGCATTGGTGTGCCACGGTCACTGGATTTCATGTCTACAGAAGCAGGAGGCCACGATCAACTTGGATTCATGGAGGTGGATGCGAGAAATGTGTTGAAGCGAAAAAGGCAAGCAATGCATGGAAATAATGTAGAAGAGCTATTGGGGTACTTTCAAAGAAAGAGTATGGATGATCCCGATTTCATATGGAATGTACAAGTAGATGAAGAGATGAGACTTGCTTCATGTTTTTGGGTAGATAGTCAGTCAAAGGTAGATCACATGGCTTTTAGTGATGTAGTATTCTTTGGCATAACTTATAAAATAAATGAATATGATATGCCATTTGGGTCATTCACCTGCATCAACCACCATATGCAAACTTGCTTGTTTGGTGCAGGATTGCTTTTTGGAGAGACTATTGAAGATTTTAAGTGGCTATTTAAGACATGGCTCGAGAGATGCAACCATTAGACAGGCAATAGCACAGGTTTTTCCACACAGTCATCATATTCTATGCTTGTGGCACATATGTAAGAAGCTGCCAGAAAAGTTGTCTCACGTTTACCAAAAGCATCCAACATTTAAAGCTACTTGGGATCATTTTCTGTACGGTGTTCAAAGTATTGAAGAATTCAAAAATTATTAGTCATCAATGATGGAGAAGTTTCAGTAGCATAGGAATTCATGGCTTCAATAAATGTATGATATCCGACAAAAGTAGATTCCTGCATTCACAAGGAAGATATTTACCGCTGGGATGAGAAAAACAGGAGAAAGTGAAAGTCCGAATGATATGTTAGATAGGTTTGTTAATTATAAATTCAGTCTAATTGACTTTGCGAATGGCTATGATAAATTACTTCAACAGAGACGGCAAGATGAAGGGAATGCCAAATTTCAATGTACTAATTCCAGACTAGTCTTATCTACTAGATTTGAGCTTGAAGCGAAATGACAACGACATACACCTTCAAAGCATTTGAAATATTTTAAATTGAAGTTTAAGAGAGCATTTATTTTACTGCACAAAAAATAGCCAGTGAAGACTACACAAAAATATGGTAAATTTTTAAACCTAATGAATCGGATATGATGAAGTGAAAGACGGTATTGTGGGATATGATGGAAATGAAGGCATCGTGCCCTTGCTTGAAATTTGAGTTTACTGGAATAATTTGCAAGCACATATTTGCAGTATTGCATTACAAGGGGATAGTGTCCATGCCACCAAATCATGTGCTAACATGCTAGACTCGATAAGTAAAAAGTTTATACATTCAACCAGGTTTGACATGTTCCAGGAACAAAGCCCAATCACTAGTACTTCGTAACCATGTTTTCTCACGAGCATGGGGTTATCTTCGACAAGAATCCTTGAAAAATGAAAGTACATACGAATTGGTGAGAAGTGGTTTGCACAATATGAAGCTTGTAGTGAAAGATATGGTTGAAAAGGAGAGAGCAGATGTTACTGGATAAGAGATGGTTGTGGCAGAGCATAGTGTCACTATGGATGGTGCAGACAATTTCAATAGCAGTGGAGTTGCACTTATGATTATACCTTCTACATTCTACGATAAATCATGTGGCACTCTAGCAACACAAAGCTCACACGCATGTGGTGTCATCCCTCCAAATATATAGCGAATGAACAGAAGAACTTCAAAATGGATTAAAAGTGCATTAGAGTACCATGCCCTACTCCGAAAATGTGTAGTGGCTGCAATCAAGTTGTGGTAGGACATGACAAGCGAGCATGTCCCACTTTCAAAGAATGAGTTTCAACTGAATGTAATGCAGCCATAAGTGTAGTGGGGTCGACTAGGGGGAGAGGTCGTGGACGTCAAGGTATAGAATAAAATGTCAATGGGTTACTTTACTGAAGTACCGAGAAAAAGATTGTTTAATTTTTATCATTGAAATATCACTAGATGGTCACTCTTAAACGCACATCGTTGGCGTGAAGCTCGTGTGTGTCTACGATGAACTATCTATTTTTTTTAATCATCGTATTTTTCCTCTTTCAGGTGGTTCATCTTCAAGGAAATAGAATGACATCTTCTAGTTCCAATTCAAGGACAAGTAGTGCAAGAAAATGTGTTTGCTTCTGCATGCAACCAACTGCTCTTTTGACCTCTCGAACTGAGGCAAATCCCGGGAGACATTTTCTTTGTCGTCGATATTACAATGTAAGATCCATATTAATTCTCTGATTCTGATATGTAGTTGTCTTTAAATTCGCTTGTACTTAATTATTATTAGTTTTTGCAGGATCCTTCCAAAGATTGTAAATTTTTTAGGTGGATGGATGAAGCAAGGGTGCTAGTGAAGTTTGATGGAGACGAGCGTCATCCCATGGTGGATGATATTACCAAACTTAGGGCTGATATTGAGGAACTAAGGGTGGACTTCGAGTTGCTCATACACTGTATCAGCCAGTTGAAGGAAATCCAGTTGGATGTGGTCAACAAATTGAAGCGTGAAGATCATTTGAGAGACATGAAGTTAGCCGATTTTGAGAAAGAACTCTGTATGAAGACTACCCAGTTGGAGAGAAAATACTACTTTTGTTTAGCTTTCATTTGGTTTGTTATTGCAATCATGACTTTCAGTGAGTGAGGAGTTTATGAGACTACCTTATAATATTTTGGGTTAGTGACTTTGTTGTGCACACAAGTTTGTTTAGATCGATGACAGATGTGGTTTCAATTATTAATTTAGGTTCTATTATCGTTGGTCTTTGTTCTGGAGTTTTTGTGGGAATGGTTGATGATGACTCAGGTTCTGTTATCATTGGTCTTTGAGCCTGAATCCTCTTTGTTATCTTTGTTATCCCTATTTCTTACCTTAATTGTTTGTATCACTAACATAATCTTTGTCTTTGCTGTTTTAAAGGCTTTATGTTACAATGTTCCCTTGTAATTAGTACGCTAAGATTATTATCCAGATCGGCATTTTGTTCTTTTGTATTGCCAGTATGTACTTTATTTGTTACAGCTTTATGATTGCCTTCTAATTGGAAAGGCTTTATTCTTCACATTAATATTTTGTTTAACAATTACAAACAGATGTGAAATTACTTGAGGAAAATGGAACAGAAGGAACGCAGAGAGAGAACTTCGCGAGGGGCTGATTCTTTATTGGTAAGTCTTGAGTGTTGGTCTCAATCAGTGCTGCTGTCTTACTCTTTATGCAAGGTTACAGCAGTTATTGTGTTGCTTGTGTTTGTTGAAATGTATTCTATGAAATAAGATATTACTGAAAGCAATCGGGGTGAGTTGGTATCCTAAACTGAAAAAATATATTGTAGTAATGATCCATTTAAGCAACTACAGAAACAAAATGGACTTAACATTGGTGCTACTTCTAATTATCTTGTTAGAGGCATAGAGATTTAATATTGCACAACCATTTGTTAAGTACTCGAGTCATTCCATCAAACCAGTGCTAGCTGTTAAGTTAGTCTTACTTTTGCTTGTCTAGCCGTTGGTTCAAAATGGAGGATTCTAATTCATTATTTTCCTTGCTGCGAGAAGTTTGAATCTGTATTAGGATCAAAACCAAAACCAACTGAAGCTTTTGTAGCAAGTTACAATGTTGCTATTAGAAACAAGTGTTGAAATCAAAGGCAAAATACTCAAAGTATGTGTTTCGATGATTAACAATTCAATTTGAGTAAGTTTTGGCTACTAATATATTTTATGAAATGTCTAAGGATATAAAAATGAAAAATATGAAGCATGATAGGTTAAGTCGATCCCCAAGTCAACTCAAGCATCAACTTAGGCCAAGTCAATCCCCAAATCAACTCCAGCATTAACTTCAAAGGGCTTTTTTATCCAGCATTGAAATTGGGGACCAAGAGCTGCCGAAGTCACAAACGAAGTTGACTCCACAAGCGACTTGGGTGAAGTCGCAAGCCAAGTCAACTCCAGCATCGACTTCAGACTGACGGCACAGAATTTGAAGAACAAAGTCGCAGACCAAGTTGACTTGACATTCGACTTAAGTGAAGTTGAAGACCAAGTCGACTTAGACAACCAACTTGGATCAAATGAAGAATAAATCAAGTCTAAGATAAGCAAAGTTGCATAAATTCATCATTTTGGATCAAGAACACACATTTGGACATTTTCATAAACTCCAAGATCCAAGAATCTGAGATTTCAGGACATGGAACCAAATGTTTTCAAGTTACGATGATCATACTAAGTAATATAATTCGGTGAAAGAACATTTAATTTGAAGAAATTTAAGCGACCAAAGCTATCTCTAAGAAATTCAAGATCAACTAGCAAGCTAAGGAAGTGAAGTCGCATCGAAGTCAACTCCAGCAGCGACTCGGGTCAAGTTCCAGTCCAAGTCGACCTTAAAAAGGGACTTGAAAATTGCAGAAATCCGAAGTCGCACACGAATTCGACTCCACATGTGACTTGGGTCAAGTTCGAGACCAAGTCAACCTAAGGAGGAACTTGAGCAGCCTGCGTACACCTCCACTTGTGACTTGGGTCATAATGTTCGAAAATTTGAATGTTGGTGCATTTATTATGTGTCAACCAACTCTCTAACGTTCAAATATCTCCTGCCATTATATATAGACACTCAAGTGAACGTGAAAACATATAAAAAAGAGCACAAACAGAAGATACTAAGTTGAAAATTCTATTTTCCTAGCCTTGAGTGATCTATACACTTTTGAAGGAAGAACGAGCTTCAAACTTGTTGCTTGCTTCAACGCTAGTAGATTCGTTTCCTCTACGAGTTCTTCCTTGAGCTGTAACTTACCGACACAAACTGTCAAGTGTAGATCTTTCTCTTTTTGAATTTGTTATTTGGTTTTGATACTTGATTTGATATTGTTGTTTCAAACTAAGTAATAGCAAAGTAGCGTTGTGACTGGAGTGAGATTCACCACCTATTTGTGCTAAGTTTTATATATATACCTCATAGAGCTAAAATCTAGAAGAAAGCGGAAACTCTAGTTATATTTGTAAAATACATAGTGGAACCCAAGTCACAAGGAGTGTGAGCTTGGAAGAGCGGAGTATGGAAGTTTGCCCTAACACTATAAAACCTTGTCCACTGATTTTTATTTTTGCTTTCATTATCTTATTGTTTTCCATTTGTTTCATTAAAGGGGACTGAATTAATCCGGTGCAAAGTTTTTGTTTAAAGCAAAAATTTTAAATACCTAATTCACCTCTCCCCTCTAAGGTAATTGTCATTAACTCGAGGCCAACAGTTGCATGCTGTTATTCCAAGCTAAATTAGGTATTTTACAAGAACATAAAATTAGTGCTTACCGTTGAAAATTTTGATAGTCCTATTGAAATGCTGAATAAGGTCCTTATAAACTTTCCATACCCTAAGAATTTCATGCTATGGAATATCCAGGAAACAGTTACTTCACAGCTGATATATGTAATCTTTCAACAATTATGTGTTGTAAGATCAGCTAGTCCCATCTAATAGTTGCTTATCATGTTATATCTTTTCCAGATGAGAAGCGTTCTTCAACTGAGAAATAAAGTTTTGGTAGCGAAGCATCGATCAAGGAACCATGGGTAGGACAAGGTAGCAGTGGCCCTTGGCTAGGAACAGGACAACCTAGGAATGCTTTTGATTTCTATTCATTTTCTGGTCTACTTAATGTATGATTTCTTTCTTGTTGCCTCTATACAGCATGCCAAGATAAAAATAGATTATATTTTTCTTGGCTTGTTTCCAAATAACATGAGGCAATCATGTGTATGTAGATGGCGCGTGAGAAGTAGGACTTAACTATGATGATATCTGTGGGAGAAAAAAGGTGTCGTGATATACATTGTTATCACATTCTGTGTTGATTTGTGGTAACTAATAACTACATATGCAAAGTTGGAGTGCATAATATCATTCAATCGAAGTTTATACATGGTATCAAAAATGCCCAACTAATAGTTGAGATGATGAGTTATCATCCTGTGGCGCCCCAAAATTGAGCGTCATATCCTGAGTCTTACCTCAGGATCGTTATTGATTAATAAACTAATTAAGATTGTTGCCCTGTCACACGGCGGGTTTTGATGGATATTTATCCAATTAAATATTTTTTTCATAAGAGTTTAATTTTTCATATTTTCACCTCATGCAATTCTAAGTCATTTTCAACCAATTATCACATAGCAAAGTATGTTGATCAAAAGATACTTCAATTTTTACATAAATTAAATGTCACTACATGTACTATCATAGTTGTCAACATAAACATCAAAATAGTTACATCCATTTAACATGAGTTTATCCACAACATAAAAGCTCTATGTTTTTCCATCTCTTTATCGATTACGCACTTGCTCCTTTGCTATGTCCATTCCTTCACCTGTCTTTGGGTTTGGAAAACAAAATCGTGAGTCGGAACTCAATAAGAAAGCTATTTATATTTCACAGGTAAATCATTTCAGGCAGCATTTTTCATTTAAAATTATCTTGGAAAGCAACTTATACCTTTTCAAAAGATATATCTTGAAAACAAAATCTTGTACCCATCACAAGTACGATATGCATAATGCTATGTAAAACCGTGAACATATCCTCATATTTCTCTTAGGATGGAAGATAGTCAGGCGACCACCCGTCCTTGTCATCTCTCATTTCAAATAGGGCACCGCCGACCTTGGGCCTATCTAAGCAAGTTGGCCACACCAAAGGGGGACAATCGGTCCGCTTATACCTTTTAAGTGGGCCTAGTATCTTGTACACATGAACTTTTCATAAATTTATCTTTAACATGCTAGCATGATTTTGCATTTATAAACTTGGAATCACATCATTTTTTTCATAACATTTATCAAAGAAAATTTCATAATATCACATTGAAGTAAAACATCATTTCAACACCATTTAATTAAGGAATGACCATCCTTAAATACTTCTAAAATATTTTCAATATTTACATCAAACAATTAGTACAAAAATCACATTTATTCAAAGCAATTCAGAAAAGAAAAAATCATTTAGAAAATTTGCTTGCTTACTTGCGTTCCTTAGCTTTCTGACTCAGCATTTTTTTTGCCTTTGCCTACATGAGAATAATATAATTTTTTATATATTTCTTTTATTTATATTCCATTTAGTTTTTTAACCCATTTTCTTTAACATAAACCATTCATTTGACTTCTCAAGTCATTATGCGCATATATAGCACATTTTTGCACATTTTATAGGTTAGCACATAACATATACAATCAAATAAGTAGGGTAACCATTCAACCATATAAAATTAATCTAATAATTATCATTTATAGGTTCATTGACCTTCATTTATCAATTTTTACTTATTTTCCAAAATTCATACATCGGTGCTTTTTTTAGCACACATCGTTGCCTTAGACCTCATTACTTAATTTCAAATTTTGAAATTAGCATCATACAATCTAAACAGAAATATAATCATGAAATTCATCAAATTTTCATGCATTTTTGCATAAAATCATATTTCACAAGTCATTTATCATCCATGCATATCTATCCATTCACATACGCCCATTTGGCAACACATACATGATGCATTTCATAAAAATTTTTAAGTAAGAAATTTAATTCATTTTTCAGCGTGATAATTACCCTTAATTACCACTGCATTTAGGGTATTTTTATGGAATTTAAATCCACTAATCATAGGTTTCCAAAACAGCAACTTTGGTACCCATTTTTCACCCGTTTAACGTGTCTTTTGACACATAACCCTAAGAAGTTGTATAAATCCGAATTTTCAGCAATTAATTCTACTTTTCATAATCTAAATTTAGGGTATTAACACATGTTTAACATTCATAAATTAATACTCCTCAAAACAGCAAGTTGTTTACTCATTTCGGGTTCCATTTTCACTCCATTTAGACATCGCTTCATAAAATCCTCAAAAATCAGATTTGGGCTTCAATAATACCTTAACACTAGAGTATTTTACCCTACATAGCTTTTATAAATCATGCAAACCCATTTTCATATCATTTTTAGCATCAAAATGAAAAAATCGGGTCATATATGTCACTTTGCATTCCATAGTTTCTAAAATTCATAACTTAAGTTTAAATTAACATATGTATTTCATTAAAACATGATTTATAACCTAAACATATCATTCATCCAAAACAGCAACTAGATATGGAAATTTAAATTTTATCAAGTTGAATTTTCAACTCAATACCTACTCTAAACTTTATTTCCACCATCTAAAACATTAAAATTCATACATGTAACTTAATACCCAATCCATACTTAATCAAAGGCATGTTGAATCATCATTTAAGAATTCTTTAAGCATCTATTTCATATTCAAAATCTTAGGGTTAAAAGCTCAAATGAAAAGCTCAAACTAACATAATCACTTGGTTGATGCAAGTGAAACCCTAATCACTTGAGATGGATTTTTCTCCTCCAATTCTCTTTCTTTTTCCCTTCTTTTTTCTTCTATTTTCTTCTTCCTTTGCTGGTTAAGAGGGGGATGTGAGCTTGCTATTCTTTAGGGGAGAAATTCCAACACTTAGAAAAATTTAAGCCTCTCTACATGTGGACATGAACCCCATTTTATAGAGTTGGATTTATCCAGCTGTGGGCCCCACTTTTACTGTATTTTCCACATCGTTCAATGCATTTTTATCCCCCTTGTGTGCTGGTTAACTCACAACCTAGTAAAATAGTTTTTTACCATTTTTGAAAATCCAAAAATCTGCTCAAATCTTGATTGTCCGCCTGTCCAATAAATCACTTCCGTTGCTGCCTCCATTTTTTCATTTTTTAATTTTTTTATAATCTCATTTTAAGGGTAAATCATAAACCTAATTATCCTTTAATTCATGCATTAATTTGACATGAAAAAAAATTAACAAAAATGGAAGCAATCAGCACATATAATTGCATGTTATTTGACTCTATATGTTGTCTACGTTTTCACCCCTCAATGCAACTGCATTTGATAATTCTTTTTGCGGGGATTTTGCATGATTGAATGCACATTCCAATGTCCCTACATGTCAGCTACATTTGTGCATATTTTATAAAATAAAAAATTAAAATTAAACAATTGCAATAGCCCATGGACGTTCCCATCTTGCCACCTTACCTATGCCCATTTTGAGCTCTTCTAGCTCCATCATGGTGGACATTTATTTCTGGATAATGCTTAGATTTTTATGTTTTATAATATTGCATAAAATACCTTAAAAATAAGTTGCATTTGACACCTCATTTTTCATTAAAACCATGCATTTATTCCATTTACTCTAGGATTTATTACATGGTACTCTTGAGGTGCAAAAGTCAACTATGCTCACCTTTTTCAATGCAGGTATTTTTCCAACATATTATGCTTAATCCAAACCTTCCAAAATGTGCATCTCATAATTTCATTCAACCGTTTCAAATTTCATCTCAATCCGATTTTTTTAGCTCAAGTTATAACCGTTTAAAGTTAACAGTTAGATTTGTGATATGCTCAATTAATCATTACATTAGTTTCATCAAACATTTTTATACCTCAATAATTCCATAATACTAAGCTCAACATTATCAACTTCCATATCAAATTTCACTTAAATCCGCCTTACAAGCGTTGAGTTATGAATTTTCTAATATTTTTTCACTAAACTTGACAATTATCATTTAAATTCCCATAATTCATATTAAATCATGAAAAATGATCATCCATGATATATTTGCACATTTCAATCAACAACAATTTTCTCTAATCCTATTTTCCCATATTAGCTCAAAATGATTACTCGAAGCATCATTGCTAATCCTTAACCCTAATTGCAAAAATTAGCAAAATCATGTAATCATTCAAATTTTAATAATTACACATATACATGATCAATGCATACATATGGGTTCTGCATATGGTGGGTTTCACAAATCCATCAATCTTACATACCAAAAGCTTTGTATCTGTTGGAGCTGCTCAAGAAGAGTTTATAAGTAAGTTACTTGTAAATTGTAAGAGATACTTTTAGAAAGTTTGTCCTCCAAGGAGATTATGGACAATTTTTTTCTTTTAAAAATAAAAAATTACATAGCAATAGTAATTTTTTAACTATAAAAAAGATATATGAATTGAAAGATCATACATTTTATAATTGCCCTTCTTGGATCCTACTCATGCAAAAGTTGTGTCAAGTTATGAGACCCTGAGTATTGTATCGCATGAAAATTCCATCATTACCCATTCTGTAAATATGGAAAGTACGTAGAAAATCAAGGGGAAATTTTTCCCTCCTCATTTTGCCAAACATGCTGTAAATATGTTATTTTATGTAGGTGGAAATCATTTTTGTTTGTTATGCAGGATCTTTTAATGGCAAGTATGATGGAGAGCTTGACAAATCCTTCTAATAAAGAATATCTTCAAGAGCAAATGGAGAGCTTGACAAATCCTTCTAATAAAGAACATATTCAAGAGCAAATGGCTCGCATTCGGGGTGATCCTTCTCTGAAGCCTATTCTAGAGGAGATTGAGAATGGTGGCCCAAGTGCAATGATGAGGTGTTTAGATAAGTTCTATGAAGTTGATGTTTCTGTTCCTTCCTTTTATGTGTTATACATTTTTTTATGGTATTCTGCCTCAATGTCTATTTCTCTTTTTTGGTGTTGAGATATTGGAATGATCATAAGCTTGTAGAAAGGTTAGGTCAAGCAATGGGTCTGAGTGCGATAATAGAAATAGCCACTACAGTTAAGCTTTCTAGACCAGACAAAGGAGAGGAAGATGATGAAGAAACTGAAAATGAGTATGAGTCAATAGTTCATCACACTGCTAGTGTTGGAGACATTGAGGTTGCTCTACAACCTTCTAAAATTCATAGCTTTACATGTATTTACCTATTTCTTATATCAAACTACTATGAAGAAGGTTATCAATTTCTCAAAGAATTTTCTTGTGTGATTGTGCATTGAAAATGTCATCAACATAGGTATTGATTCCAATCAAACTGTGATTATTTCTCTCTCACTATTCTTCTATACACGAAGATAAGATGTCTTTTCCTAAGTAACATTGGTATAATAGCAGGTTTACATAGCCAAGTTAAAATAGCTACAATCAAGTTAATAGTGGCAATGATATACGTTATCTCTTGTTAGTTATTATCCCATGTCATTTACAAAAATGCACTTCAAGTATATTCGTGGCTTAAACTAGGATTTGAAGGCCGAACTGGCTATCGGAGTAGACAAAGATGTAGCAGATTCTATGGGAAGGACAACTTTGCATTTGGCACGTGCTTATGGAGAGGTATGCTGAATTATATAGTTTCTAAAGTGCACTTTTTTTTAATCTTTTTTCTACTTTTTCTAATCACTTCTATTAGTTTTAAAATTTTTGGTAAGATAAGAATTTGAATGGAAATATCAGGTAGATGTTGTAAAGGAAATTACTGACACAGCACTGGGATGCTCGATAGAATTATATTGCTAAATATTAATGTTCAACAAAATGGTTCTTAAGAGAGTGGTAGTGTGCATGCCAACTCTATTCATACTCTTTCATAGAACTAGAACCACCAAGGTATCCAACTTGAGATGCATTGACTTGCAGCCATAGGTTTGCTCATCAATAAGAATGAGTGTTTTTGAAATTGAACTTTCTTATGTCATTTCGCTTGCATGTAAAGGCATATTGAATTTCCACTTCCACTTCTTGAGATGACTTTATATCAGATGATAACTTATTCTTTGTGTTGGTGTTTACAAGTCCCTTCTATTATCATAAAGAAAACCTTCAATCAAATATTTTCATTCATAAATGTGCAACTCTTTAACAGGTGAGCAGCTTCAATCCCACATTTTAATTTAAAGCTTACCCCATTTGCCTAGGCAAAAGGAGGGAAAATAAATTGGCATTTAACCCAGGATCTTTTCTTTTGAGTGTCCTCTTCAGCCTGCTATTACGACGTGAATGCTGCTCATTCAGTAACGGGGAGTATCTTAAAGCTGGTTTGAAAGAACTAGAATAGTGGCGCTCCAAAGCTACAAATCAGGTACCCTTGGCACAAAGGTTACAAATTGTAATTCTATAAGAAGAACAAAAGGGATATTTAAGGGTAAAAGAACATTCTGGTATGTCTTTCTTTATTTTGCAGTATGTGGGGACAAAATTGGATGAGCGCCAGCATATAAGATAAGTAGTTGGATTTCTGGTAAGTAATCTGGATTGGTTCCATATTTGTAAAATAAGTGACATCATTTTAATATACACACTCATAATGCATTTTTCTTCCTTCCATTTGTTGAAAATATGAGAAAAATAAGCTAAATCTATGTTTTGATAATTAACAAAACAATTTGAGTAAGTCTTGGCTATTAACATGTTTGTGGAAGTGTTTAATGGATATACATTTGAAGAAAATAGAGCATGGAAGGATAAGTCGATTTTCAAGTTGATTTCCAAGTCGACTCAGGCATCGACTTAAGGCCAAGTCGATCCCCAAGTCGACTCCAACATTGAATTCAAGGAGTCAATTCCTTCCAGAGTTGAAAATGGAGAGCAGAACTGCCGAAGTCACAAACGAAGTTGACTTCGCATGCGACTTTGGTCGAAGTCGCAGACCAAGTCGACTCCAACATCGACTTCAACATGACAAAACCTTCCAGAGTTCAAGTCAAGACCCCGAAGTGCCGAAATCGCACCCCAAATCGACTCCACTTGCGACTTGAGCTGAAGTCACAGACGAAGTCGACTCCGGCATCGACTTCGATCGGGAAGAAGTGAAATTTCAGAAGACAAGCTGAGATTAACTGTTTTCAAGACAAACTTGTATAAAGATGAAGATCAAGCCAACTTAAATGCTCAAACTAAAACTTATGAAGACTAATCCAAGTCCAAGCAAGATGCATAAACTCAACCAAGAAGTTGTTCAAGATTATATGATTCAAGACT
>JAXCLR010008878.1:0-14225 GCA_035584095.1 Annona squamosa | reverse complement strand
ATTAATAAAATTCATAAATTTTCATTTATTCATAAAATAATCTTCAAAATTACAAATGTCGAAATGACGCGTATACGATCGGGGTTCCACAATTTGATATCACAGAAGATGATTGGTAAATAGGAGAGGAAAGAAGAAAAGTAAATATGACTTGGTTGGTCTAGTACTAGCTAAGTAGAGTATATGTGGTAAGAAAACGATAGAGGAAGATAACAAAAGTCTCTTTTAACTTTTGAAATGATAAATGAATATTGGTTGTTTAAAATACAGGTGCAAATATTTTACGTTTTTATAATAAGAATGTATGTTCTGAACCCTATATAGAAAGAGGAGCTGAACCCCGTATAGAAAGAGGAATTAATCAAGAAAAGAAAATAGAGGAAATCATAGCTGCAGCTGTAGAGAAAACAATATAGCAATGTACAACACAAGCCATCGGCATGATCCAAGGATTATAGGAGGAACGTCAATGTGCCCAGCTAGGAAACAAGGATAGGGAAAGAATCGGCCCATTGGTCGACCCCACCCTTATAATAGAAATGGAAGATAGCCTATTAGAAGCTGATAGAAAGGCTATTAATACTTTCTTAGCACAATACCCCCTAAGTTCGCAGGCGAATCAAACTCTATTAAAGCCAAGCAATGGATAATTGAGATTAATAAGTTATTTAGAATCTCTCCATGCAATCATCAACAAAAGTTATTGTGCGCGACCCACTTATTGGTTGGGGACGCTTCTCAATGGTGGGAGACTCTACTAGTTACTATGCCACACCCAGAAGAGGTGACGTGGAAATTTTTTTTGAAGAATTTAATAAGGAGTACCTTCCAGCAGGTCTCCAAAATCAAAAGGTGATTGAGTTCGAACAATTATGTCAGGGCAAGATGACTTTTACAGAATATGCTACAAAATTTAATGCCCTGGTAAGATTTATTCCATGGATAGCGAATGTGCCCGAAAATAAGGCACAAAGGTTTCAGTAAGGGTTGAAGCCATGTTTAAGAGAAGGCCTTGCACGTCATTTGATTAGAGATTATGTCGCAAGCATAGAAAGTGCAAGAGCCTTAGAATTAGAAATATTAAGAACCTAAGAAGAACAAGAGTAGTTTAATTTTGACACCCAGGAGCATGATATGAAAAAAGTAGCAAGAAGACAATGACAAGAATAATGATTCTACATAGGTTTCATATTTCTTTTTGATTTTTTTCTCAAACTATCTACATATGTTGAAATCAGGCGTACTGAAATCTCTAAATCTTGACTTATAATCAAATAAAGGTATTTAATTTTGAAATTTCTATAATATATCAATAAATACATGAATTAACTTTCATAAAAATTTCATCACAAAATATTAACATAATATATTTATTTTGGCATTTTCACTGTGCTAGACAGTGTTGAAAGTTTAGGGTCAGCCTTAATCAAGTGAATTATGGGGCATATTTATACCAATCAAAACCTAAATTTTATTTTTTTTTTCTTGTGATCTTCAATATATCTTATATATTATGTAAACTTTTCACTCAAAAATTCCATTTATAAATATTATTAAAAATTATTTTCTACAGTTGATCCTTTCACCTATTTTACCCTATTTAGGTTAATCTTCTCAGATTTTTAATTTGAAATTGGATTATTATTTTAAGCTAAAAATATTTTAATTCCTTAATCACTTTATTATGATTCTTATAAAAAATTGTCATTCTAAAATTCATCCATTTACTATCCGGTTCATATTTTAGTTTACAATATCATATAATTTCCATATTTGAGTTATAAAATCAAAATAATCATATACTTACTTGATTAAATAGGTAATCCCTCCTTTTCTCATTTCTTTTCTTTTCTTTTCTTCCTCCTTGGTGGCCTAGGGCTGAGATGTGAGCTGCCGCTGGAAAGGAGAGCTCAAAAATGCAAAAATTTTCTAAGTATCCATCACACATATGGACGTCCCTTGCTCCTTATACAATGGCTGGAATTTTACATCTAGTGGACCCCACATGCCACCTCATTTGTGATAATTCCAATGAAATTCTATCCCCTTAGCTGACACGGCAACTTGTGGGCCATTTAAATTAATTTTTCCTTAATTAAAAATTCATTAATCATCCATTGCATTAAACTATCTGCATTAAACTATCTCAAATCTATCCACTAGATCACATCCACAATCAGCTGCTATTTTCAAATTTTTTTCAATAAATTTTGAAATTTTTAAATGAACATTTATATTTGCTAATACCTAGGCTAATTATCCATGTATTTATCAATTTTTAAAAAATGTAAAAAATCACATTTTGGCCACTTGCATGGTTAAAATTTTCTGCTCCTTTTTTTGATGCCTGCACACGTTCCTCTTTTGCAGTAGCTTATCTCATCATAATTAATTTTTTTCCAGATTTATTTAATCACTCATTTAATTACCTATTAGTGTAGGGCATTTATGGTCATTTTTAACTTAATAAAAAATTATAAAATATGCATAGAGCTGCTAAACCGTATACATCATCCAAGAGGCACGTTGCTATCCATTTTTTCTTTTCCCATTCAACGGTCTAGATCTGCCCTATTAGATCCAAATTTGACTTTAATTTAATGCAAAATTATCCTCATTAACTCATAGTTGACTTTAGGTATTTATTTTATTATAAACATTTCACAAAATGCAACTATAGGGCTGCTTGGACGTCCCTAGGTGCCACCTATTCCATGCTCCTTTTGCACCATTTAATTATGCATTTAATTAAGAGATAATTGCAGGGATTTTATTATTTTTAGTCATTTACATAATACCCTACAAATTATCCCATCTTGACACCTCAAATTTGTCTTTATGCATTAGATTATTTTACTCATTTCCATCATAAATGCTATTTACTTTTTAGTTTGAAAAGTCAAAATCTCTAATCACAATTTCATGCAAGCTTAATTCCTTAATCATTTGCATGATCAAATCCTTCCAAAACCTTGATTTCATAATTTTAGCCGTCCATTTCAAATTTCATCTCAATCCGACTTTTCTAGCTCAAGTTATGATCGTTTTAAATTTTGTATGGTGATGCTCAATTATCATCAAAATTTTCATAATCTACCTTTATAATGTGATTAAGCATGAAATTATGTGCTTCTATCTCAACTTTCATATTAATCCGCCTTATAGGCTTCAAGTTATGAATTTTCCAAGGTTTTCTTTACTAACTTTAGAATTATCCTTTTAAATTTTCATAATCCATATCAAATAATCTAAAATGATTATTCATGATGTATTGGTGTATTTTAATCACCAAAAAATTATTCTAATCCCTTTGTCCCACATTAGCTTATAATGATCATTCGAATCATCATTGCTAATCCTTCACCCTAATTATCATAGTTTAGCAAAATCACAAAGTTATTCATAATTTAATAAATTCACTTATAAATCACATATAAATATTCAATGCATATATTGAATCCTACTTAAGCTGGGGTTCCACACCAAGTAAGGAAAATAACAAACAGGTAGAGATAGATGAGAAAAGGAGATGAAACTCAATAGATTTTGCAGTGATGGCTTGGATCTCCACTTGCTCTTCCCTCATTCTTTGAAGCTTTGGTTTCCTCCTTTTCTCCACATTTGCCTCTCCCTATTTTGGTCTCTCCTTTATGGCCTCTAGAACTCTCTTGCAGGCAGCCCTAGGTTTCTATTTATAATGGGTAGCTTGCGTAGCACATGTGCAGAAATCCCCGCACGTACAAATGCGTAGTGGTGACTAGGCACCTATAGTTGGCGCCTGGGCGCCAACTCCCTGTGTGTTGGGTAACTTGAAAACCTTTTTGGAAATCCTAGGGCTTCATGCCTTGGTGCTTAGGCACCCCTAGCTGGTGCCTAGGCGCAACTCCCTGGAAGCTACTGGTTGCTGGATTATGTTGGAGTTCTGGCAAGGGCATGTAGGTTGGCACCTGGGCGCCATCCACCTGCCTCGTGACTTGGTTCTGATTTGCATCCGTTTGCCCACATTGCTTATAATTCACCCGTCCTTCCTGTAAAAATTACATAAATTAAATAATGGACTAAAAATGCCTAATTTATGCTAAAAATGCATAAAACTAAATAATGCTCCTAAAATGCAAAGCTAGTTAAAATTAAGCTAAATGGATGCAAACTATGCCTAATCTCATGGACTAATGCACAAATATAGTCTAAAATGAGCCATGATAACTCGCATTTTTATGAATTATCACACCTCCAAACTTAAATGTTGCCAGTCCTCGAGCAATGCATGCAAATACAATGAATAAATGAATGAATGAATAAATAAGGACTATGTTAACCCAACCTAATTCTAATTATACTTCTAACAATCACATTTCTCTGCTCAATAAGATCAAGAATAACCCTAACTTGAAAAATCATCCATTTCTCAAAACAGGACATGCATATTCATTTTTCATTTGCAAACCGAGTCACATGTTGATGATAGTAATTCTAGTACAAAATAATAATTCAAACATGCTAATTTTCCTCTTGATCAAAATAAACTTGTTAAAAAAAAATAATTCAAAAGGGTAAACCAAGATTCAAGCCAACTAACTAGTCAAAGAACATGATAATCATTCAATAGATTCAATTTTGCCCAACTGCACATTAGTTTCCCCCAAACTTCTTACAAAACTCTCCTTACCATATTTTAGGATATCTGAAAATCTATTTTTTTTGCCTCCCCTCACCATATTTTAGGGTATTTAGGGAGAGTTTTCTTTTTAAAGCGTTATTATTGTGATTTTTCTTTGCTTTTTTATGCGAACCTTGATATTTGTTGATGTCAAGTCCCAGTTACTTAGCTTAGGTTAATCACCCCATTTTATTGTTCTAATAACTTAGTAGGGATACTGAACATGCAAAAAAAAATTTGTGAAGTATTACCATTTCTGAGACCGTTAATTCTCTTAAAGCACATGGTTCACATTTATTTAACTCAAAGATTAGCATGGAATTGAATTATAACAGTGTACTATGAGATTTAGTCCAATTCTTTAATATGTTACTTGCAAATTTCCTTAACACATAATCCCTAGCCTGAATTTTTGATTTTTCATGAAATCAATTTCAAGTTAAAGTTACTGATCAAAAAAAAAAAAAAATTTCAAGTTAAAGTTTTTCTCAACCTTGCACATATTTCATCAAAATGGATTGAAACAAGATAATTTTCGCAGGCAAAGTTTGACATGATATGCAATCTAACACATGCATACAAGATATGAATCAAAACACACCAAAAGGAATTATACACCCCCCAAACTTGAGGGATGCATTGTCTTCAATGCATACAACTACATGAAACCTACATGATCATAGACTGAGAAATGAATACAAAAGGAATATAAAATGGAAAGGACAGGTACTCCCCTGTGTGTCTGATGAGGAGGGGTCATCATTGTTGTGCTCACTTTCTTCACCAGGCTGATGTGAAGATTGACCAAAATAGGCTTAGTACTTGGGAGGTGTCAATGGGGATGGTAGTAAAGCCTTTATATCAATCTGTTAGTCCTCCATGAGTCTTTGAAAGTGTGCCTCAATAGCCCAATTGGACAGCTGTAGAAACCGGGCTTGGGCTGTCATTAGATTCTCCAAGTTGGTCAGCCTCACATTGGTTGAGAGCGGTAGCGAGTGACGTCACAAATAGTAAGATGGAAGAATGAGCAGCATAATATTGAAAAGTGCGCTGCAAGCTCAACTGTGCAAGTCTTTACACCCCGAGTTTAATTTATACAAGCTCTTCTTAGGCAATCCAACTCAAGTTTCAAGCCATATATTGATACCACAAGTGCAGTCCATAAACTCCTCCCCCACTATTTTAAACTCTTAGCCACAGCAAAATAATGGAACAGCTTGAACCAAAAGGTTACCCACAAGCAATACATCCACATGCCCACAAATATATGAAAAATGCAAGCACCCACTTGTACACCTTTTATTTAAAGTAATAAAATAGATGATTCACTAAAAGTAGTAAAACAAATCGCGTAGAACATCAACGGCCCAAAATATGCAAAGATGGAGGATTTTGATCTTGAAAATGATATCAACTAAGCAAACCATGGTTCTCATCTTGACGAGCTCAAAAAATGCTTTCCATTGATATGTGGTAGCTGTTGGTCCGGAGTTAATGGCAAATACCTAAGAGGGGAGGAGTGAATTAGGTATTTAAAAATTTTCAACTAAAACAGAAACTTTACCCTAGTTTAGTTCAATCCCTTTTAATAAAATAAAAAATCAATAAGATAATAAGAGCTGAAATAAATCAATGAAAAAGATTTATAGTGGTTCAGGCAACCCTCCCTACTCCACTCTTCCAAGCTCACGCCTCTTGTGACTTGGGTTCCACTATGTATTTCACAAATACAACTAGAGTCTCTACTCTCTTCTAGATTCCAGCTCTAGGGGGCATTAACAATTCATAGCACAAGTAAGTGACGAGTTCTACTCTAGTCACACATTACTTTGCTTACATTTGATCTTAGTTACCCAAACTAAATCAAGTTTAATACAACAAGAAAGAATAAAAAGAAGGTTTTTATACGTTATTGTTGTGTATAAGCAAATTTGGCACAAAGAAGAACTTGTAAAGTAGGCTTTAATAATTCAGCAAGCAGCTCTTAGCAGTTTGAAAGTAAGGTTCTTCTTTTAGATGTTGGCTCGATCACTTGATGTTCTTAGAGATGGGAGTTGTGCTCAATTAATGCGGTTTCAGCTACCCTCTACGTTCATATTAAATGTGTTATATAAATTGCGAGGGAATTCAAATGTTTGGAAGTAGGTGGCGCGAATTTTTCAACCGTTGCGACCCAAGTCGTAGGTAGAGTCGACTTTGTGTGCGACTTTACCCAAGTCGCGGGTGCAGTCGACTTCGGGTGTGACTTCGGCTTTCCACAAACACTTCAAGTTCCATTCTAGGTCAACTTGGTCCTGGACTTGATCCAAGTCGCAGGTGAAGTTGACTTCGAGTGCGACTTCACTTCCTTAGCTTGCTTAATGAACTTGAAATCCTTGGAGATGACTTTGGTTACTATAATTTCTTCAAATCGATGTTCTTCTCTTGATTTATATCATTTGAGACTTAGTGTATTCATCCTAGCTTGATTGTCTTTTAGCTCCGTGACTTGCAAACTTAAATCCTTGAATCTTGAAGTACATGAAAAAGTCTAAATGTGTGATCTTGATCTTCCATGATGAATACATGCAACTTTGCTTGCTTTGGACTTGTTTTGATCTTCATTTGTTTCAAGTCGAATGTTTGAGTCGACTTGGCCTTCAACTTCACTCAATTCTAGCATCAGGTCGACTTGGTTTGCAACTTTGTTCTTCAAAACGTGTGCTGGTCAGTTGAAGTCAATGCTGGAGTCGACTTGGTCTGCGACTTCGACAGCTCTCATCCTTAATTTTAACACTGGACAGAAAAGCATGTTTGAAGTTAATGCTGGAGTCGACTTGGTCTGTGACTTTGCCCAAGTCGCATGCAAAGTCGACTTTATGTGCGACTTCAGCAGCTCTCATCCCCAATTTCAACTTTGGACGTAAAAACACGTTTGAAGTCGATGCTAGAGTCGACTTGGGGATCAACTTGGCCTAAGTCGATGCCTGAGTCGACTTGAAAATCGACTTGACATGTCATGCTTCATTTTCTTCATTTTTATATCATTTAATCATCTCATAAATATGTTAATAACCAAAACTTACTCAAATTGATTTGTTAATCATTAAAATATGGACTTGGCTTATTTCGTCATTGATTTCAACACATGTTTCCAACAATCTCCTCCTTTTTGATGGTTGACAAAACCGATTTAAGTATATACCTTTCAATGTCTTTAAAACATACTATTTTATCTGGTTTTGGTATCTTAAAAATATTCATAGGTCATTTTTTATTTTGAGCTTGATATACATATTCCATTTTCAATAAATCACAAGTTAAAATCATTCATACAAGTATTTAAAAGCAGAACATAAGTAGAACAAACTTTTCATATGCAAACTTACCATTCATACAAGTATTTAAAAGCAGAACATAAGCAGAGCAAACTTTTCATATGCAAACTTGTGTATAATCTGCCCAATCTGAGACTTAAATCCTAATCTATTTTCCCCCTTTTTTTCAATTGATAAAAAAATAGAGATGTAGCGGATTGATCCTTTGAGAATGACGGGGGCGACTTCCCCTGAACCTGTGCTCCCCCTCAGCTTGTGCTTTCCTATCTTATTGTTCCTAATTTAACTTAATCATCCTCATATCATTTCTAATTTTATAAAATGGTTCTTTTGCTAGAGGTTTGGTAAAAATATCTACAATTTGATCTTCTGTTTTCATATATTCCAAACATATATCGTGATTTTCTACATGTTCTCTGATAAAATGATGTCTTAGGTCTATATGCTTGGTCCTAGAATGCAAGACTAGATTTTTAGTTAAACATATTGCACTAGTATTATCACATCTAATAGGTATATCTTTAAAATCCATGTTATAATCCCTAAGTTGTTATTTCATCAAAAGTAATTGGGCACAACAACTCTCGGTGGCTATATATTCGGCTTCTGCCGTAGATAGAGCAACACTAGTTTGTTTCCTTGAATACTATAAAAGCGACATGTTTCTAAGGAATTGACATGTTCCACTAGTACTTTTTCTATCTACTTTGTATCCAGCAAAATCCGCATTCGAGTAGCTGATCAGATCAAAAGTTGACCCTTTTGTTATCATAGTCCAAGATTAGTGGTATTTATTAAATATTTAAAAATTCTTTTTACAACTAATAAATATGATTCTTTAGGACATGCTTGAAATCTAGAACACACACAAACACTGAAAAGAATATCTGGTCTAGAAGCAGTTAGATACAACAAAGAACCTATCATGCTTCTATATAGTTTTTGATCGATACATTTACCATTTTCATCCGTGTCAATCTTGATTGTTAAACTCATTGGAGTGTTTGCTCCCTTGCTAGTTTGCATTTCGAATTTCTTTAGCATTTATTTGATATACTTGGACTGATTGATGAAAATTCCTTCACTTAATTGCTTAATTTATAGTCTAAGGAAGAAATTCAGCTTCCCCATCATATTCATCTCAAATTCCTTCTGCATAAGCTTAGAAAATTCTTGACAAAGAATCTCATTAGTAGCACAAAAAATAATGTCATTTACATAAATTTGAATAATCAAAATGTCTCATTTTTTATACTTAATGAACAACGTGGTGTCTACATTTCCCTTTTGGAAGTCATGATCAATCAGAAATTTGCTTAATCTTTCATACTAAGCCCTTGGAGCTTGGTTTAATACGTATAGTGCTTTGGTTAATTTGTACACAAATTTAGATTGATCTTTCTCCTCAAATCCAGGTGGTTGTTCAACATACGCTTCTTCATTTGTATACCCATTCAAAAATACACTTTTAACATCCATTTGAAATAACTTAAAATCCATGTGAGATATAAAGGCTAGTAAAATGTGAATGACTTCTAATCTAGCCACAGGAGCATAGGATTTCTCAAAGTCTATTCCATCTTCTTGTGAATATCCTTTTGCCACAAGTTTAGTTTTGTTTCTCACCACAAGCCCACTTTTATCTAATTTGTTCCTAAAGACCCCTTTTGTGCTAATGACAATACAGTCTTTTGGTCTTGGAACAAGATGCCAAACTTGGTTTCTTTTAAATTCATTTAATTCCTCTTGCATTGCTATGATCCAGTTTTCATCATCTAGAGCTTGGTCAATAGTGGTTGGTTCAATTTTAGATACAAAGGCGTATTGTCCACAAATATTTTATTTTGACCTTTTAGTCTTTACACCTTCATAAATATTGCCTATAACTTGCTTAATTGGATAGACATTTTTGAATCTCAAATCAGTTGGAGGTTTATAAGAATCATTACTTTCACTTACCTTTTCCTTCGTGGAATTTTCTGGCTTAGGTTCTGTTTCTCCTTATTGCTCTTTTTGTTCAACTTTTGAATTCTTTGATTATCATCTGCATCACTTAATTTATCTTCCTTTCTCGGAGTTTGGTTAAATTCATAAAAAATAACATGTATTGACTCTTCTACAACTTATTTCCTTTTATTGAAGACTCTATATGCTTTGCTATTTGATGAGCAACTAAGGAATATTGCCTCACCACTCTTAGTATCCAATTTTCTCAAGTTGGTTTTCCTATTGTTCAAAACATAACATGTGCAATCAAAAACTCGAAAATACAAAATATTTGATTTTCTACCTTTCCATAGCTCATTTAGGGTCTTTTTCAAGATTGCTCTAATGGCTACTCGGTTTAACATATGACAAGTTGTACTTACAGCTTCACCTCAAAATTTCTTGGATAATTTACTCTCATTTAGCATTGTTCTAGCCATCTCTTGTATTGTTCCTTTCAACCACTCCATTTAGTTGTGGAGTTCTTGGTGCAGAAAATGTGTGGTGAATTCCTTTTTCATTGCATAATTCTATAAATCGTTTATTTTCAAACTCACTACCATGATCACTGCTAATAGTCATAATAGTACTTTGTTTTTCATTTTACACAAAATTTACAAAAGTTACAAACATAGAGAGAGCTTCATCTTTGCTAGCTAAGAGAATTACCTCATCAACTATTACAAACACATACTTCTTTCCACAAATGGTTAAAATGTCGGATGACCCATATAGATCCATGTGTAGCAATTCAAGTGACCTAGCGGTGAAAATCTCCTTTTTGAAGGAAAAATGCATTTTAGGTTGTTTTGTTAGTTGATATGCCTTATAAAATTTATTTTTATCATATTTCAATTTTGGTAATCCTTCTACCAAACTCTTGTTCCATAGGTCTTGATGTTTGACATGTTTACATGCCCAAACCTCTTATGCCAAACCCATGGACCATTATCAATGGCCATTAGACATTGACCATCTAGTTCATTAAGTAAAACTAAATATATATTTCCATGTCTTTTTCCGCTAAACATGATATATTCTCCATCAAATACATTACATATAGATGATTCAAACACAACCTTGTACCCTTTATCACATAATTAGCTAATACTCATCAGATTGTGCTTGAGTCCTTCAACAAATAACACATCCTCCATACATGCATTTGAAATACTACAAATGTTTCCTTTATCTTTGATTTTACCTTTCTCATTATTTCCAAAGGCAACAGTTCTATCATTGCAAGGCTTGAGTTTATGAAATAAACTTCTTTCTCCAGTCATATGCCTTGAGTAATCATTATTCATGAACCAAACGTTATTTGCTTTTGCCTTAAAACATACTTGAAAAATGAGCAGATAAAGCTTATCTCTTTGTTATCCATTTTATGGGTCCATTTGGGTTAGTAAACTGATTTAATCTCTGTATTCTATTTTTGAAAGGCCAAATCTTGTGTTTCTTGGAACCTAAACTAATTTTGCACCATAGTCATACAGTTTATTGAAGTTGCATTTATAAATTTTACAACCCATCTTATTGCAAAAGTTGCAAGCCATTAGTAATTTAGGAGTAGGTATCCAAGTATGTTGTGGTTCAAAAGTTGGTTTCCTAGTCCAAACAGCTTGTTTCCCTTTTGGTTTGTAAATATGTACAACTTTAGCTTGATTTTTCCCAAGTTTTGACACACTTTATTTGCTATTTTCTCCCAGTTTAGATGTGGAGTATCCAAGACTTTTTCTATTGTTTTGAAAGGTCATGTTCAGAAATATTTTCACACTTTTTCCTGGATTAGAGAATTTAGTTAATGATTCATTTAATGATTCATTCTCCTTTTTGAATTTTTTCACTTCTTTCAATAGCAGTTCATTTTTTTCTTTTAGTTTTGTTGTTCTTTCTGCCAGTTTTCCATTTACAATAATAATGGAATTACATTATTGTCTCTTTAACGATAATTTGTTTCCTAGTTTTTAAATTTTCTCATATAATAAATTATATGCATGTTGTAATTCCTCTAATTCAGCACATTTAAGACATTCTTGAATAGAAGAATGAGTAGATTGAGAATAACAAAATTTGGAAGTTACCTCTTCATTACTTGTACATTTTGTTGAGGTGGTTTGTGCTTCCAAAACTTCTTGCTCAATCCGGGTCATGCGGCATATTCTTGCACAATTTGTAGTTTCAAGATCATCAGTTAAGGAGCTACTTGTTGAAGAAGTTTCCTTATTCACGTACATTCCTCTTCCCTTAGGCTTTTGAAATCTTCGGCTTTCATATTTTTCTTTCTTTTCTTGATGATCCTTTAATCTTTCTTTCGGTGTAGGACATTGAGCTTGCATATGTCCCATATCGCCACATCTATAATATTTTGTAACCTCCTTCTTTTTCTCTTTTCGATGTCTTAATCTTAGCATTGCTCTTAACAGTTTTTACTTCTTAATCGGTCAATTTGGAAGCTCTTTCATCAGTAGGCAAAGTCACACCGTCTTGGATTGCAATCCAAGAATGCATATTTGTAGCCATGATGAGTTGTTTCATACGTAGCTTCCAATAGCAAAAATTATTCCCATCAAACAATGGTGACTTAGTAAAGGATTGACCTTTTGCAAATATGGAAACAGAAGTGGATTGTGATGCCATATCAAAAGATTTCTTTGGTACAACTCAAAGACCTGCTATGATACCACTTGTTGGTCCCAAGTTAATGGCAAATACCCAAGAAGGAAGAGGTCAATTGGGTATTTAAAAATTTTCAACTAAAACAGAAACTTTATCCCGATTTAGTTCAATCCCCTTCAATGAAACAAAAGAAAATCAATACGATAATAAGAGCTGAAATAAATCAATGGACAAGATTTATAGTGGTTCGGGCAACCTTCCCTACTCCACTCTTCTAAGCTCACACTTCTTGTGACTTGGGTTCCACTATGTATTTCACAAATACAACTAGAGTCTCTGCTCTCTTTTAGATTCTAGCTCTAGGGGGCATCAACAATTCACAGCACAAGTAGGTGATGAGTTCCATTCCAGTCACACACTACTTTACTTATACTTAATCTTAGTTACCCAACTAAATCAAATTTAATACAATAAGAAAGAATAAAAGAAGGTTTCTACACGTTACTATTGTGTATAAGTAGATTTGGCGCAAAGAAGAACTTGTAAAGCAGGCTTTAATAATTCAATAAGCAGCTCTTGGCAGTTTGAAAGCAAGATTCTTCTTCTAGATGTTGGCTTCATCACTTAATGCTCTTAGAGATGAGAGTTGTGCTCAATTAATGAGGTTTCAGCTACCCTTTACGTTCTTATTGAGTGCCTTATATAAATGGCGAGGGAATTAAAATGTTTGGAAGTAGGTGGCACATTTAATGTGCCAACGTTTGAAAATTTTCTAACCATTGCGACCCAAGTCACAGGTGGAGTTGACTTCAGGTGTGACTTCTACTTTTCGCAAACACTTCAATTTCAATTCTAGGTCAACTTGTTCTTGGACTTGACCCAAGTCACAGGTGAAGTCGACTTCGATGCAACTTCACTTCCTTAACTTGGTTGATAAACTTGAAATCCTTAGAGATGGCTTTGGTTACTTGAATTTCTTCAAATCGATGTTCTTCCCTTGATTTATATAATTTAAGACTTAGTATATTCATCCTAGCTTGATTGTCTTTTAGCTCCGTGACTTGCAAATTTGAATCCTTGAATCTTGGAGTAAATGAAAGAAGTTTAAATGTGTGATCTTGATCTTCCATGATGAATACATGCAACGTTTCTTGCTTTGGACTTATTTTGATCTTCATTTGTTCCAAGTCGAATGTTTGAGTCGAATTGGCCTTCAACTTCACTCAATTCTAGCATTAGGTTAACTTGGTTTGCGACTTTGTTCTTCGAAATGTGTGATGATTAGTTGAAGTTGATGCTAGAGTCGACTTGGTCTACGGCTTGGATAGCTCTCGTCCTCAATTTCAATTCTAGATAAAAAAACACATTTGAAGTCGATGCTAAAGTTGACTTGGTCTGCGACTTCGCGCAAGTTGCATGCGAAGTCGACTTTGTGTGCGACTTCAGTAGCTCTCATCCCCATTTTCAACTCTAGACGTAAAAATGCATTTGAAATCGATGACTGAGTTGACTTGGAAATTGACTTGACCTAAGTCGATGCTTGAGTCGGCTTCAAATCGACTTGATCTGTCATGCTTCATTTTCTTCATTTTTATATCCTTTAATCATCTCACAAATATGTTAGTAACTAAAACTTACTCAAA
>JAXCLR010008748.1:0-14249 GCA_035584095.1 Annona squamosa | reverse complement strand
AAATTATAAGAAATACATATTAATTATAACCTCATTAAATCAATAGGAAATTATGTAATAAATTAAAATTTTGTATTAAATAGAAATTTTGTAAATTAATTTTGTTGGAAATAATTATTGAAATCAAATGCAAAATATCCAAAGCATGTGTTTTGATGATTAACAACACAATTTAAGTTAGTTTTAACTACTAATATATTTTGTGTATTATTTAAGGATATAAAAATAAAAAATATGAAGCATGACAGGCCAAGTTGATACCCAAAACTCCAGTAAAGATTTCAAGCATCATTTTTTGTCTAGCGTTGAAATTGGGGACCAAAAGCTGCCGAAGTCGTAAACGAAGTCGACTCCATTTGCGACTTGAGCGAAGTCGCAGGCCAAGTCGACTCCAACATCGACTTCAGTATGACAGTGCAGAACTTGAAAAGCTAAGTCGCAAACCAACTCGATTCTATGCCAGACTTGAGTGAAGTTGATGGCCAAGTCGACTCAAATATTCAACTTGGAACAAATGAAGATTAAAATAAGACCAAATGCAAACAAGTTGCATGAATTCATCCATTTAAATCAAAAACTATAAATTAGACATGTTCATGCATACAAGACTCAAGTTTTTAAGATTCCAAGACATGAAACTAAAGGATTTTTTATGCAAAGTGAATATACTAAATTTCAAATGATGCAAATCAAAGTAAGAACACTTATGTTAAGCAAGCAAGGATATTTCAAAAGAGTTTTAAGTTCACTTGGCAAAATAAGGAGGTCTAGTCACAAACGAAGTCGACTTTAGCATTGACTTGGGTCAAGTCCCGGTTCAAGTCGACCTAAAAGACAGACTTGGAAGTTGGAGGAATCCGAAGTCGCACCCAAAATCGACTCCACTTGCGACTTGAGTCAAGTCCAAGGCCAAGTCAACCCGAGAAAGAACTTGAACAGCCTGAGCACAGCCGAAGTCCCACCCAAAGTCGACTCCATCTACGACATGGGGTCCTAACCTTCGAATTTTTGAACGTTGGCACATTTATTATACACCAACCAACTTCATAACGTTAAAATTTTCCCTCCTCTATATATATAGACACTCAAGCAAATGTGGAAACATATAAGATAGAGTTGAAAAAGAGGAAAAAAGAGCTACTAAGACTTATATTCCACTTTCTTCTATATTTGAGTAATGTATACACTTTCAAAGGAAGAACAAGCTTCAAAGTTGTTGTTTGCTACAACGCCAATCGATTCATCGCTTCTACGAGTTCTTCCTCAAGCTAAAACTTTCTACACGAATCTGCAAAGTGTAGATTTTTTCATTTCATTTTGTTATTTGGTTTTTGGTTCTTGGTTTGAATTTGGTGTTTCAAATCGAATTATAGCAAAGTAGGGTTGTGACTAAAGTAGAACTCGTCACCTACTTGTGCTATATGTTGTATACACCCCCTAGAGCTAAAATCTAGAAGAGAGCAGAGACTCTGGTTGTATATGCCCCATAGAGCTGAAATCTAGAAGAGAGTAGAGATTCTAATTGTTTTCGTTGAATACATAGTGGAACCTAAGTCGCAAGGAGCGTGAGCTTGAAAGAGTGGAGTAAGAAGAGTTACTCGAACCACTACAAATCTTATCTATTATTTTTCATTTTCTCTTTCATTATCTTATTGCTTTCCATTTGTCTCATTAAAGGAGGTTAAACAAAACCGAGGTAAAGTTTCTAATTTTAGTTTAAAATTTTTTAAATACCCAATTCACCCCTCTTGGGTAATTGTCATCAACTTGGGACCAACAAGTGGTATAAGAACAGGTCTTTTAGTTTTACCAAAGAGATCTTTTGATATGGTATCCCAATCTACTTCCGTTCCTGCATTTGCCAAAGGCCAATGTGTTACTAAGCCACCACTATTTGATGGGAATAATTTTGGCTATTGGAAGCTACGTATGAAACAACTCATCATGGCTATAGATATGGACTCTTGGATTGCAATCCAAGACGGTGTGACCTTGCCTACTGATGAAAGAGCTTCCAAATGGACCTATGAGGAAGTGAAAATTGTCAAGAGCAATGCCAAAGCTATGAATTCATTATTCTGTGCTCTTACTGCTTCCGAATATAATAGAGTCTCCTCTTGTTTGACTGCTAAAGAAACATGAGATACATTAACATCTATCTATGAAGGAACTTCTCAAGTCCAAAGGATAAGGAGAAATATTTTGATTAGAGAATTAAAAAGTTTTAAGATGTTAAAAACAGAAAATATTTTTAAAATATTTGCTAGATTTTCCAAGATTACTAATGCCTTGAAAGGGCTAGGAAAGGCAATTTTTGAATCTGAATGGGTAATGAAAGTTTTAAGGGTACTACCCGAATCATGGACTCCAAAGATTACAACAATAGAAGAAGCCAAGGACCTAAACATTTTAAAGTTAGAAGACCTTATTAGCTCATTGATGTCACATGATCTAGTCAAGAAAAGAAATAAAAATCACCATAAAGGCAAAAAAGCCACCGCCTTGAAAGCTACACAAGATTCAGATGACACCACCTTATCGTCACAAAATGATGATGGAATTACCTTACTTACAAAACGATTCAGAAAATTTGTAAGAAAATGTAGAAATTTTAGAAACTTTAAAGAAAGAAATTATAAAGAAAAGAAAAAAGAAACAACAAAATGCTATCGGTGTGGTGGTTTGGGGCATATGCAAGCTCAACACCCAACGCCCGAAGAAACTAAAGCAAAGGAGCAAAGAAAAGATCGAGGTGACAACAGAAAATTTCAAAGAATCAATTGAAAAACAAAAAGAATACCTTGGTAAATGAGCTAGAGACTCTCAAAAATGAAAATAAATTATTAAATAAATCACTTGCAAAGTTCTCTAATCCAGGAGAAAGTGTGAGAATATTTTTGAACATGACCTCCCAAAGTTGTAAGAAAGGACTTGGGTACACTACATTTGAGCAAGATAAATCTAATACTCCAAGTAACAAAGCTAAATTCATTCTTGCTAAACCTAGAATAAATCATGTCGTTTGGACCAAAAGACTAACTGGAGAACCAATTACCAAATGGGTTCTCACTCCTAGACTACCAAGAGCTTATAATTTCTGCAACAAGTTGGAACACAAGATTTATCAATGCAAATTAAGAAAATTACAAAACCTTGGTGCAAAATTGGTTTGGATGTCAAAAGCATTGGATTTGTGGCTTCAAAAGAAGATGAACGTAGACTCCAATGGATAACTAACCCAAATGGACCCATAAAATAGGTACAAAAAAGATGAGCTCTACTTGACTTAATTTTTACAAGTTTGTCTTAGAGCTAAGGCCAATAACATATGATTTATGGATAGTGGCTCCTTAAGACATATGACAGAAGAAAAAAGACTGTTCCATAAGATTAACCCGTGCAATGAAGGAACAGTAGTCTTTGAAAATAATAAAAAAAGTAAAATAAAAGGTAAAGGAAATGTTTATGGTATTTCGAATGCATGCATTAAGGATGTAGTATTTATTGAAGGATTCAAACACAACCTAATGAGTATTAGTCAATTATGTGACAAAGGATATACAGTTGTATTTGAATCTTTTATATGCAATATTTTTTATGATGAACACGTAGTATTTAGTGGCAAAAGACATGGAAATGCATATTTGGTTTGCCTAGATGAATTCGAGGGAAAATATCTAATAATCATAGAAAATGATCCATGGATTTGGCATACAAGGCTTGGACATATAAACATCTCAAATATTAAAATTTTGTAGAAAAAAATCTAGTACAAGGGTTACCAAAGCTTAAATATAACAAGAATAAGATTTGCAAAGTTTATCAATCATTTAAACAACCCAAATTGCCATTTTCCACCACAAAAGAAATTTGAACGACTAGACCACTTGAATTGTTACATATAGATCTTTACGGACCATCGGATGTTTTAATTCTTGGTGGGGAAAAGTACGTGTATGTAATTGTTGATGATTTTTGAAATTTACTTGGATTATTCTCTTAGCTAGCAAAGATGAAGCATTTTCTATGTTTGTCACGTTTTCAAATTTGGTACAAAATGAAAAACAAAGTTCAATTATTTTCATTAGAAGTGATCATGGTGGTGAATTTGAAAATAAATTATTCATAGAATTTTGCAATGAAAAAGGAATTCACCACACATTTCTGCACCAAGAACTCCTCAACGAAATAGAGTTGTTGAAAGGAAAAATTGGAAAATACAAGAAATGACTAAAACTATGCTAAATGAGAGTAAGTTGTCCAAAATATTTTGGGGTAAAGCTGTAAATGCAGCTTGTCATGTATTAAAACGAGTTACCATTAGAGCAATATTTAAAAAGACCCCATATGAACTTTAGAATGGCAAAAAACCAAACATATCATATTTCCATACCTTTGGATGTAATTGTTATGTGTTAAACAATGGAAAAATAAATTTGAAAAAATTAGATGCCAAAAGTGATAAAGCAATTTTCCTTGGTTATTCATCAAATAGCAAAGCATATAGAATTTTTAACAAAAGAAATCAAATAGTAAAGGAATCAATACATGTTGTTTTTGATGAATTTAACCGAACTTTGAGAATGGAGGATGAATTAAGTGATGCAGATGATACATCAAAAAAGTCGAAAGCAAAACAACAAGAGCAATGAAAGGAAGCTAAGCCCAAGCTAGAAAATTCCATGGAGGAAAGGGTAAGTGAAGGTAACGATTTCTATAAACCTCCAACTGATTTGAAATTCAAAAATGCCCATCTAATTGAGCAAGTTATTGGCAATATCTACGAAGGAGTAAAGACTAGAAGGTAAAAACAAAACATTTGTGGACAATGTGCTTTTGTATCAAAAATTGAACTAAAAACTATTGAACAAGCTCTTAATGATGAAAACTAGGTTATTGCAATACAAGAAGAACTAAATTAATTTGAAAAAAATAATTTATGACACTTGGTGTCTAGACCCAAAGATTGCTCTATTATTGGTATCAAATAGGTATTTAGGAACAAATTAGATGAAAGTGGATTTGTAATAAGAAATAAAGTTAGACTAGTAGCCAAAGGATATTTCCAAGAAGAAAGGATTGATTTTGAAGAATCATATGCACCTGTGGCTAGACTAGAAGTCATACGTATTTTACTAGTATTTGTCTCTCACATGGACTTCAAATTGTTTTAAATGGAAGTGAAAGTATATTTTTGAATGGATACTTGAATGATGAAGTATATGTTGAACAACCCCCTAGATTTGAAGAAAACGATCAATCAAAATACATTTATAAATTAACCAAAGTATTAGATAGAGTAAAACAAGCTCCACGATCCACGAGCTTGGTATGAAAGGTTGAATAAATTTTTAATTGATCATGAATTTCAAATAGAAAGGTTGATACTACATTATTCATCAAGTATAAAAGTAAAAATATTTTAATTGTTCAAATTTACGTAGATGATATAATATTTGGTGCTACTGACGAAACTCTGTGCAAAAAATTTTCAAAGATTATGTAAAGCGAATTCGAAATGAGCTTGATGGAAGAATTAAATTTTTTCCTTGGACTGCAAATCAAGCAACAAGTCGAAGGAATATTTATAAATCCGTCCAAGTATATCAAAAAAATGCTAAAGAAATTCAGAATGTAAACTACCAAGGGAGCAAATGCTCCAATGAGTTCAACAATGAAGATCGATACAGATGAAAATGGTAAATGTATAGACCAAAAGCTATATACAAGTATGATAGGATCTTTGCTGTATTTAACTGCTTCTAGATCGGATATTCTTTTCAGTGTTTGCATGTGTTCTAGATTTCAATTATGTCCTAAAGAATCACATTTTTTTCTATAAAAAGAATTTTTAAATATTTAATAAATACCACTAATCTTGGACTATGGTATCCAAAGGGGTCAACTTTTGATTTAATCGGCTCCTAGGATGCGGATTTTGCCGGATACAAAGTAGATAGAAAAAGTACTAGTGGAACATGTCAATCTCTTATAAACATGTTGGTTTTATTGTATTCAAGGAAACAAACTAGTGTTGCTCTATCTACCGTAGAAGCCGAATATATAGTCATCGGGAGCTATTGCGCCCAACTACTTTGGATGAAACAACAACTAAAAGACTATGGTATTGATTATTATAATATTCAAATTAGATGTGATAATACAAGTGTAATTTGTTTGACTAAAAATCTTGTATTGCATTCTAGAACCAAATATATAGATGTAAGACATTATTTTATCCGTGAACTTGTTGAAAATCATGATGTTTGTTTGGAATATGTGAAAACCAAGGATCAGATTACAGATATTTTCTCCGAACCTTTAGTAAAAGAATCTTTTTATGAAATTAGAAATGATATAGGGATAATTAAGTTAAATTAGGAATAATTAGATAGGAGAAATAGACGTAGAAAAATCCAAGTCGATAGGCCAAGTCGACTCCATAAGGGCAAAGTCGACTTCGCCTAGGGCAAATCGAGTTCAACGCGCGACCGTCGGGCTTCCCTCTTCTTTCTTCTCTGTTTCTTTTCTTTCTCCTTCTTTCTTCTCATTTCCTCTCGTGCCAACAGCCTCTCTCCTCCATTTTCCTCTCCGACCTCCTCTCTCTCTCTCTTTGACAACCTCTCTTCCAGCATTTCTTCTCTAACTCTATTCTCTCCTCTACATTCTCAAACTATCCCGCTTGATCTGGCTCTCTTTCTCTCACAGCTCTGCTCATCTAGTCCCTTCTGGCTTCTCTCTTCTCTTTTCCTGTTCAAATCCCTCAAGCTCCGACTCTCTCTAATTTTCCTTTGCCTCATTGTTCTCTCTCTCTGAGACTCTCTCTCTCTCTCTCTCTCTCTCTCTCTCTCTCCATTTTCGGTGTCTGCAGGCCTCTCTGCTTTCTCTTTTCAAGTCTCCATTTCTCTCTCTCAAACCTCATTTGAATATTCCATTATAAAAATCAAACTCTTGGCACCTAAATCAAAATTACCCAAACTAGCTGTATTCAAGCCATCCCAAACGCCCATCCATCCAGCTCCCAAACCGAAGAGGAAGTCCCCAGGAGGCAACGGACTCCCTCGAAGCGTGCTCAGGACAAACCATCAACTTCTACAGGCCATCAGGTTTGATCTCAGGTCGAGACTCCATCTACAATAGCCCGAAGGGGAGAAGAAACTCAGACATTTGGAAGTTCAGATGTAGGGGCTAGAAGAAGGGAAACCCCAGCTGCTAAAGATCAAGTCTTGAAAATGCGAACGACATATTTCAAGACAGAGTTACAATATAGTCGGTTCTACAAAAGTTTCTGTTAGCGTAAGGTTTTTATTCCTAAGATCATAAATTTCAAATTTCTAAGTGACTATGAATTTGAAATTGAGGAGCTACTGGATTTCCATGGATGGACCAATTTGTTGAAGGCAGATGACAAGGTATATCCCGACTTGACTAAGATTTTCTACTACCTATGGGATGATCAGTATTTCAACACTTTTGTAAAAGGAGTAGAAATATTTTTGGGAACAAGAGGGGTCCCAAGCCTAGATCAAGCTATTAGAAACGTGGGACGAATCCTAGAGGTCTCTTATGATGAGGAACGACTGCCTGCTGATCTATTTATCTCCCAAATGTATAATCAGCTCACCAGATGAGGAACGGCTGCCTGCAGATCTATTTATCTCCCAAATGTATAATCAGCTCACCTGGAGCAACAGATATCATCCTGGGGTCAAATTTTTGCATTACATGGATTTATCCCCAAGGCTAAGGGTCCTAAGGCTATTGATCGCCCAATACATCTACCCAAAAGGCGGAGGCAGAAATCAGCTAAACTTGCAAGAGGCAGAAATCCTATGGAAAGTCGCTAATCGAGTCAAAGTCAGTCTTCCGTGACTCTTCCTAGAAGCCCTGGCCTCTAGAAAAGACAACTCATGAGGGGTTTTGCCCTACGGGACTTAGATTACTAAGATCATGGAGTATTTCAAGGTTGACATTGAAGGAGAGCCATTCGAGGTGTTGAAGCCAACGAATGCGATCAACAAGGCCTTGCTCCAAAGGATGAAAATAAATGTGGAGCAGTTCAGGGCAGAACGAATTCAAGAAAGGATGAGCATACCAGCTCCAGAGGAAGCCAGGGAAGCACATGTTTAGGGGGAGCACCCTGTGAAATCCCGACAATATACGCGTCATTTCGACAATTGTAACCCTAGATTCTTTTGTAATTATTTGTATGATAAATAAAAATTTATGAATTATATTGATGAATATGTGTATTGGAGATTGATATAATACAATTAAGAATTTAACCCTGTGAATGGTGCCCATGAATAGTAACTGGAGATTAAGACACGTGATTAAGAGTTAATCACTTGAATTAACTTAATCACAAAAAGACAAGATAAAGATTTAATCACTACAGGACAAAATAGCATTACTTTTGGATATTTTAATACCATTTTGGATTTTTGTGGAAAAATAAAAAATTCATAATTTGCAATCCGCGCATCGGATTTCGATGAAATTTTTTATAGATGATTAAAAATTCATGATAGACATGATGAATGGGTTAAGATGTGATAAAAATCACAAATCAAAGGTCAAGATGGAATGTCAAAATAAGATCGAAAAGTAGCTAACATTTTAATAAATTATACTTTTAGCTTTTTAAATAAAATAAATAATTAAAAAATTAAAAATTAATTAGAAGGCAGATATTGCAGGGGCTGGAGCAGGCTAGGGTGGCTGGAAGCTCGACAATGGTCATCATCATCTTTAATCAATGGCTAAGATTAATTTAACCTAATTTAATTAATTTTAAAAATCAAAAAAATGTAAAAAATAGGGCTGCATAGGGGGGCTGGAGCAGGCCTAGGGTGGGCAGCACATGGCTGAAAGAATTTTTTAAAATTAAAAAGAAATACCAATTTATAATTGAATATCTCAAAGCTAAGGGTAAATTCCAAATTCTTGAAAAATGCAACCCTATAAATAGGGCAGCAAAGAGAACGTCCAAGGTCATCAAATACAAGCTCCACTTGAGCCATTCCAAGCTCCCAAACCATCCCACGCATCTAAGGAAAAAAGGGAGTAAGTTAGAAAGAGAAAGTGTGAGAAAAAGAGGCGTATCTCCACTTTGGATAAGTGATTTCTACCCAAACTTCTTTTGGATGTTAAGTAGGGTAAAAACATTCCTAAATAATGATTAAGCATGAGAAAATAAGTACAGATATAATGTTTAAATGAAATTATGCCAAAACATCAAAAATTTGAAGCGAAGATAGGATATTCGGGAAGATAGCATATGATATGTGAAAATAATGCTCCAAAATTAATAAATGATTATTTGGGATGTATAATTATGATAAATATGATGTTGGAATGATGATATATTAATTTTGTGATTTTTGAAATTAAGGATTATGCTTAAGTGAATTTATGTTGATTTTTAGTATATAGAGAAAATAATTTTTTTCGCCAAGTAAATGATGATAAATTCAAAATGTATGAAATGTCCTATGATATACTAGGCGTAAGCTATGTCATTGTATTTTTTATTTTTGGAACCTATGAATAGTAACTACATCTCTGTGAACAGTAATCTCTGATGAACAGTAACTACTACAGTAATTTGTTACAGTAAACAACGTGATTTTGGAGAAAATTTGAGTTAATATTTAAATATAGGATGGAAATTTTGAGGAACTTATGGATAAAAATATCTATATGAAGAAATAATCCCCCAATATTATAAAGCATGCATGGGAAGTAGCTTGAATAGAAGAAATAAAATTATCCTTTTTCCTTAATAGGAAAAGGAAAAGAGAAGGTCAAAGACACCCACTAAGAAGGTAAGCAAGTTATATGTTTTGCAAATTATTTCCAAAATGCTTAAAATTGTTTGTGAATTGCTTTATGAAATTTATTTAAGGTTGGTCATACCTATAACTACTTTACATGAACTGAAGTGTGTTTATTAAATTGTTTATTAAATACTTTTTATGAAATTATTTTTGATTTGCAAATGACATGTCGGCATGTGTATCTGAATGAGCATGCGCACGAGGAATAGGCCTTAGTTGAGGTAGTAAGCGGACTAAATGTCTCCCTCACTATCGCCAAGTCGCTTATATAGGCCCAGGCCGGTGGCAACCTCCCTAAGATGGGAGCATGTATAGGATGGATGCCTAGCTAGCGTCGCATCCAAAGTAATGTCATGAATGCTATGTATGCATTGCATTTGCATTTTATGAAATGCATGAAAATGATTGAAAAATTATGTATAGCTTACTTACTGAGTATTATTACTCACCCTTGCTTTTTCAACAACAGACAGGAAATGATAATGAAGGTAGCATGTCAAGTGTTATGCACTTTTGATATGAATGTCGTATATGTAAATTTTATATAAAGAAACTGATGATAATTTTGAGATAAAAATGAATATTTTATTCCAATAAAAATGTTTATGAAACAGCTTTTGACTATAACTGTGGTATGTGAATTATATTTCAAGTTGAATGAAAGATGAGAATTTTCTATGTATTGATTATATATATATATATAATCCTGCCGTGTGATCAAGGCAACAATCCTAAATTACGTTTACCAATCAAAATGATCCTGGAGTAAGACTTCTAGGCACTCCGGTTTGGGGCGCCACACAACCCCTGCCACCATCAGAGGAGTAACCCGCTCCACATGACGCCCCCGAGGAACCCGCATCACCCCACTCCCACAGATCCTGCTCACCCCGTGGTTTCGAGATCCCAGATCCCGCTCCTCATCCACCATCTTGGGACAACTCAATGAATGAAATTCGAGAGCACCTAGAGCAGATCAAGGATCACCTGACTAGTCGGATAGCTAGGGTCCTTACTGCCATCGTGGACATGCATTCCCGACAAGATATCATGGATCGAGAGCTCAGGACGATTCGATATCATTTGGCATCCGGAAGCCACAAGAATCAACCTATACCTGAATTGGATCCATTTGACACTAGATCAGTACGCAGAGATCCGACTCCGAGCCCTATCTCATCTTTTTACTCATCGGCCCTTGTTCGACTTGTCCAACCGACTATAGCTCTCCAATCCACTCCATATCCCACATCAACATTTTTATATGCCAAATCTAAGCAAGTCGACCCCTATTTGATCTATTAATAAAAATGGAAAGAATAGTTGAGTTTGTGTTTAGTTTTTAGTTTTTAGGATTTTTGGGATGGGTAGCTTGTATATAGGTTTTACTTTGCTTTTGAAACTTGTATGAAACTTTTTGATCATATATGAAAAGTTTATTTATGAAAAAGTTGTTTATGCTTTGTTTACTTATGAAAAGTTTATACTTATGCTTGTGGTATGCTCTGATTACTTGTGCTCTATTTTTATATGAAATTGAAATAGCTATTTTGAATGATTGTATGAATGGATTCAACTTGTGATTTAAGATATTCTTGGAAATAACATATGCAAATGTTGAAAATGGAATATGTATGACAATTCTAAAGGCAAATGACCTATAATCATCCTAAAATTATCAAAATAAAATAAAATGGCATGTCTTAAGCAAATCGAAAGGTATATACTCAAATCAGTTTTGTCAATCATCAAAAAGGAAAGATTGTTGGAAACAAGTGTTGAAATCAAAGGCAAAATACCCAAAGTATGTGTTTTGATGATTAACAACTCAATTTGAGCAAGTTTTAGCTAGTAATATGTTTGTGCAATGTTTAAGGATATAAAAATGAAAAATATGAAGCATGACAGGTCAAGTCGATTCCCAAGTCGAATCAGACATCGACTCAAGCCAAGTCGATCATCAAGTCGACTCCAGCATCAATTTCAAACGTCTTTTTTTGTCCAGTGTTGAAATTAGAGACCAAGGGCTGCCAAAGTCTCGAACGAAGTCAACTCCACATGCGACTTGAGTAAAGTTGCAGACTAAGTCAACTCTAGCTTCGACTTCAAACTAACAGTACAGTTTTTGAAGAGCAAAGTCGCAAACCAAGTCGACCTGATGTTCGACTTGAGTGAAGTTGAAGACCAAGTCGACTCAAACTTTCAACTTTGAAGAAATGAAGATTAAAACTAGTCCAAAGCAAGTAAGGTTGCATGAATTCTTCATGTTGGATAGAGAACACACACTTGGACATCTTTCATGCATTCGATGATCCAAGTACTTAAGAATTCAGGACATGGAGTCAAAAGGTTTCAAGCTAAAATAATCATACAAAATTTCAAATGATACAAATTAAGGGAAGAACATTTAATTTGAAGGAAATAAAGTGACCAAAGTCATTTCAAAAGGATTCAAGTTCAACTAGCAAGCTGAGAAAGTCAAGTCGCAACCGAAGTCGACTCTAGCAGCGACTTGGGTCAAGTCCCAGTCCAAGTCGACCTAAAAGATAGACTTGAAAATTGGAGGAATCCGAAGTCACACCCAAAGTTGACTCCACATGCGACTTAGGTCAAGTTCAAGACCAAGTTGACCTGAGGAAGAACTTGAGCAGCCTGTTCTCAACTGAAGTCTCACCCAAAATCGACTCCAGCCTGCGACTCGGGTGAAGTTGACCCGAAGTCGACTCTACCTGTGACTTGGTTCGTAACGTTCAATAATTTGAACGTTGGCACATTTATTACACGCCAACCAACTCTCCAACGTTCAAATCTCTCCTTGCATTATATATAGACACTCAAGTGAACATGAAAATACACAAGATAGAGCAGAAAAAGAGGAAAGATAAGCTACTAAGATCTATATTCCACTTTCTTCTACTTTTGAATGATCTAGACACTTTTGAAGGAAGAACAAGCTTTCAACATGCTATTTGCTTCAACGCCAATCGATTCGTCACTTCCACGAATTCTTCCTCGAGTTGAAACTTGCCTACACAAATCTGTAAAGTGTAGATTTCTTTTATTTCATTTTGTTATTTGATTTTTGATGCTTGGTTTGATTTTGGTGTTTCAAACCAAGTGATAGCAAAGTAGCATTGTGACTAAAGTGGGACTCATCACCTACTTGTGCTGTGTATTGTACATACCCCCTAGAGTTAGAATCTAAAAGAGAGCAGAGGCTCTAATTGTATATGCCCCTTAGAGCTGGAATCTAGAAGAGAGCGGAGGCTCTAATTGTATTCGTGGAATACATAGTGGAACCCAAGTCACAAGGAGTGTGAGCTTGGAAGAGTGGATTAGGGAAGATTGCCTGAACCACTATAAATCTTGTCCATAATTTTTCATTTCGACTTTCATAATCTTGTTGCTTTCCATTTGCTTTACTAAAGGGGACTAAACTAAACCGGGGTAATGTTTCCAGTTTAAGTTGAAAAATTTTAAATACGCAATTCACCCCTCCCCTCTTGGGTAATTGCCATTAACTTGGGACCAACGCAAATGTCAATTGGAGATCAAAAATCACTTTTACTTTAACATTAATATAGGTTAGACTTTTGAATATTTTTAATTAATTAAAAAGAAAATTATCAAATATAAAATCTACACGAACTCTAAGGAAACTTAAGCGTGCAAGGGGAGTTGATTTTTGGAGCCAAAATCTATGGTTCATATTTGATCTTATCAAGTGATCAATGGCTTGGATGAATTTGGATTAAAATATGCATTTTTATACAAAGAAAAAATAGTTAAAGCATGATAAGGACATTTTGGGGGCTGGCACATTACTAAAGGGTTTCTTGAAAATTGCTTGGAAATCTACTTAGAAAAAAAACATTTAGAATTAAGTACCTATAGCAAGAGGGGGTAAATTGCAATGAAGTAGAAAATGAAACACTATAAATGGAGGAGACTTGGATGTCCAAATGCACACATCTAGCTCCATTTGAGTAGAAAACCCCTTGCCCCCACACATCCCAAGCCAAAGATAAAGAAGAAGAAGATGAGAGAAAGAAAGAGAGAGAAAGTGAGAAGGAGAAGAGGAGTTTTTCACTTGAGGTAAGTGAATTCTATCCAAATTTTTTTAAATGTTAACTAGGGTAAAATCATGCTTAGATAATGCATAAGCATGAGAAAATAAGTAAATTTATAATGCCTAATTGGAATTATACCAAAACATCAAGAATTTGGAGCGAGGATAGAGCATTCGAAAAAATTATGTATACAATGTGCAAATAATGCTCCAATATTGCTAAATGATGATTTGAGATAAATGTTTATGATAGTTGTGATGTTAGAATGATGATATATTAATCTCATGATTTTTGGATTTAAGGATTATGCTTAAGTGAAATTATGTTGATTTTTAGTATA
>JAXCLR010008656.1:0-14260 GCA_035584095.1 Annona squamosa | reverse complement strand
TTTTAGGTAATTTTAAATTACTAAAATGCCAATGATTTTCAAAAATAAAAAATAAATATCTAAAAATCTCCAAAAAAGTAAAAATTTATACACATTAAATACGGCTTAACAAGTTTATGAAAAAAATTTCAAAAAAAAAAATAAAAAAATAGGTGTATGCGCTCAAGAGCAGGCAACGCTGTCTGCTCCCGGTGCAGGAGATTGGCACCCAGCGTTGGGTAAGTATGGGAAATGTTTCTCAATGTTGCGAGCATTATTCTTATGCATGTATTAGATTATAATATTAGATGACTTTGATTTATATATAAATACATGTCTCCATTTGCATGACATGAAATCGCTCGACTAAACTATTGCACATAATAAAACTATTAATAAATGTTCGTATTTTTATCAAAACTTATGTCTCCATTATAAAAAAGCTTATGTTTCTAAATATTTTATTTATAAAATAAAATTATATAACTTGATTACTTAAACGTAGTAAACAACTTTAATCTTCAAAATTAGATTTTAATTAGATAAAGTTCACAATTTTTTTCACTTATCTTTAAAATTTTCTCCCTTATAAAGCTATATTTCACTGTATTCGCAAATTAGACTTTGTGAGTTTGCTTGCAAACTTAACCTCCTGTTTTTCAGATTTAGAAATTTGACACTTTAAATTTGTATTATTCGCAATTGTAAATTCACGTATTTAGAAGGTTAATTTGCAAAATAAATTTAAAAATTAGCATATTAAATTATTTAAACTGTTTTTCGACTTATTAGACTTGAAATGACCTTATTCTTCTACATTAAAATTAACTATTTGTCCCTTTAAACGCAACTTAGGTAACGACTAGATTTATCTAAACTGCTTGTAATAAATCTGAACTAGTCTAAATGAGCATTATGCCCTATATTGGTATAAAACGTTGTAGCAAAACAGACCGAAATTAATTATATGAGATGGGTAACTAAAATCTCAACAATAATTTTTCTATAATAAGTTTTTAGCAATTTGAAATATTATCGCCTATTTGCACTTCTTAACCGAGAAAAACCCAAAATAGTATATAAGATTTTAATTTAATAAATTTGTTTATGAATGTGCATGCCTATTTTTAATATATAGAAAGTAAAATTAATACACCCATTTCGAATCAATGGACAAGGTCTGATATAATTTCAAGATTTTATATAATAGTATTTTTTTAGTACTTTATGCCGCATAAGGATGAAAACCAATTTATACTTCATGAATTTAAAACATTGCCTGAAATTAAGTACTTTTAATTTGATTTAATCTAATTTGAGAATATCTTATAAGGCATGTCAAATAATATTTATTAAGAAATTTAAAAAATAGTAAAGAAGAAAGACTTTTTTGCTAGTAGCCAACTTTTAACAAGGAAATCATTCCTTCACTAATTATAAATAAATCTTGCTTATATATTATGATGTATTTTAAGTTAAAATACATTATTCATTTATTTTTATAATTAGTTATAATTTTTATTTGAGTCGACTTTGATATCATTTTGTAATGTCCTGGCCCAATAGTCGTAAGTATTGTTTGCTTTGGGCCTTGCACCTATATGGTTTTGCCCTTCCGAGTTCACCCAAAAGGCCGTTCCACCATTCAACTAGAACCTCCACTTTAGCTCAATGTCCCTCATTCATCCTAACCAATTTAGGAATTACATCCATAGGATAGTCCACGTGTAGCCTATGTAAACCACTACAACTACTGATATCTAAAATGCACTCAAGTCCCTTTCTAGATCTCTTTTGCAATGACAGTCTTCCCTGTCACTGGTTGTGTTAGAGAACTTTTTTTTTTTTTTTTTGAAGTAAAGGAATTCATGATATTTAACAGAATTATTAGTTAAAGCATGTGCACATCTGTTACCTGATCTGAGAACATGGTGAAAGTTGACTAACATAAAACCATAAACCAAATTCTGAATTTCGACGATCACAACTTCCATTAGTGACAAAACGTGACAATTAGCGTCCAAATTATTTTTTTTCAAAATCAGAGAATTTGTTTCCAAGACAAGCTGTTGGATACCCATTTTTACTTACGATTTAATTCCTCCCAATGTTGCCCTTGCCTCCATACTGATCACATCCATTACCCGTTCAGTCTTCCACCCATATGTTGCTAGAAATTCTCCAATTGAGGGTGTGTTTGGTAATGAATAAAATTTTTGATGAAAAGTTTTAGAGAATAAAAATTGTCAAATGATATGATATGATAGGGGTAATGATGAGTAGTAAAGAGGATAAAGTTAAAATAGATAGATTAGTTGTATAAATAATTGTATAGAAATGATTGAAAAGTAGGGTACTTGTATAGGAAAACATGAAAAAATGATTAAAAATATGATAATTGTAGAGAGTAAAAAATTTTAGATTGATTTGACATTTTTTGTCACTTGCTAAACACACCCAGAGTTTCTTAAAATTGCAAAAATTGAGCCAAACCCCGTGCACCCCCGGATTCCGATCTGTTGCTCCCGAGGCTCCATGCTTTCGGGGATGCACGACCGTTCAATCTGGGGCAGAAGGGGAGAGCCATCGGATGGAGTGGGCAACTCGAGGCGAGAGCATTTGCCGGCAGGTCCCCCGTCAGACATCGTTAGGCTGTCAGTGTAAGTTTGTAAAATTTGCAAAATAGATCCCGATCAGGTTTGAATCCTAAGGGAAACGTCGACCACTCAAAATTACCCGCCCGCGCCCAACTCCGAGGGCTCTCCCCGCGCCGACCCGACCCCTCTCCTCTCCCTCTTCGCGAGCCACTATTTCCCCCGTCCGACCGGCGCTCCCGGAGCCGACAACTTCTGTCAGATGAGATTACCAGCGAAACCCACCTCAATCAAATCCCAAATCTTTCTCCGCGAATCGAAGAAGAAGAAGCACTGGAATTCGATATAAAGTCGTCAGCTCCTTCTCACACTCACGACATCCAACCCCTGGGCAATCTTCTCTTCTCTTCCTCGCCTTTCAATTCCCGAAACCCTGGCCTTGGCAATCTCCCCTCCCTTCACAATGACCTCCTTGTTGACATCCTCTCCCTTCTCTCCCCTGCCCAACTCGCTCAGCTATCAACAACCAGCAAAGCCCTCTACGTCTTCGCCAGCCATGACCCCCTCTGGCGGGCCATCATCCTCGTCGTCATCCCTTCTGGCTTCTACTTCGCCGGCTCCTGGAGCTCGACGTACATTGCTGCATTCCACCCTTCGTTCTTTTCTGGGGTTGCTCCAAATCTATCTTCGGGGATCAAAGTTTGTGACTTTTACTCGGACTACCTCTTCCAGAGCTGGCTTTGTGCCAACCTTGAGATAAAGCCGGAGTGGCTGCAGGTCGATAACATTGAGAGGAGGCATGGGATTTTGGTGGAGGAATTTGTGTTGGACTTTGAAGAGTTAAATAAGCCTGTGTTGTTAGAGGGATGTTTGGAGAACTGGGCTGTAGCGGAGAAGTGGGATAGGGATTACCTTATTAGAGTCTGTGGGGATGCTGCATCTTCAGTGGGGCCTGTTGAAATGAAGCTGAGAGAGTACTTACAGTATGCAGATTTGGTCAAGGAGGAAAGGCCACTCTACCTATTCAATCCCAAGTTTGCAGAGAAAGTTCCACAGCTTGGCACAGATTATGAGGTCCCAGTCTACTTCAGGGAGGATTTGTTTGCTGTTTTAGGAGCAAAGTAGCCCGACTTCAGGTGGATCATCATTGGCCCTGCAGGTTCTGGCTCAAGCTTCCACGTCGACCCAAACTCAACTTCAGCTTGGAATGCTGTGGTCAGGGGATCAAAGAAGCGGGTGTTGTTCCCACCGGATGTGGTTCAACCAGGGGTGCATCCAAGCCCAGATGGGGCGGACGTGGCATGCCCAGTTTCAATAATTGAGTGATTTATGAATTTCTATGGGGAAACAAAGAAGTTGAAGAAGAGACCAGTTGAATGCGTGTGTAAAGCTGGGGAGGTGGTGTTTGTTCCAAATGGGTGGTGGTATCTTGTGATCAACCTCAAGGATTCCATTGCAATTACATAAAACTATGTTAGCAGGTACGGTGGTCGTTGAAACTATGCCCAGTTAGATTTTTGCAATTTGTCCATTGTCTTCGGTGGCTGACCAATTTGACTTTTGCTTGATGATAGTTGTAATGAACTATATGATTCAGAAAATGCTATGCTAGTAGATGTCGGGGGTTATCCAAATTCTTATTCTGCTTTAGCAGATACAATACCACACAGTGTGAATTTGCTTTGATACGATTTTTAGAAAATAGAGCAGGCCCCATTATCTACACATGAGCAAATGATAGGCAAGCATTTACCAGCCAGCAACGAAATCTATCTTTGCATTCATTGGTTGTATGTGTCATTGAACAATCATCAATTTCTTTATGCACAGGAGAAATCTCCTGAATGTTCTTGATTTCCTCAAGAGGCCAAATGCAAGCGAGCTTGTCTCAGGAACAAGAGATCGAGTTAATCTACACGACAAGTTTAGGAGTGCCATTGAAGTATCCGACGCTGGTATTATTAATGAGGTCATGCAGAAGGCTGAAGAGAAGAAGGCTGAGAAGAAAAAACTGACTTTTTGGGAATCTGTCAAAGATGCTAAGGTGGGTGCATTCAAGTTCTCTTTCTAAATTTTTTCAGTCAGTTGACGAAGTGAAGAAGAATGACTTTGATTTGCTCAAGCCAGCTCTAATAGATAATCTGTTGGAAGCAAGTTTCAACATGCATCTTATGCTAGCCACTGTACGTTGATGAGGGCCTTGTACCGGCTTAAGAAGTTTGATTTCGTTTTAAGCGGCTGTAGTTCTGATTGATTGTTCCGGTATTTATGTCTTTTGATTATTTTAACCTGGACAAATCAATTCAAATACTGAGATTGAACGGCCACATTGATGTCATTGTTTTTCTTCATTTTGGTTTTGATTTCAGTGGAGCAATGGGCTCCAACGGGATTCATTGAAACACAATGGCTGTAAATAAATAATTTTTGTGAATGAAAAAAGAAAATATGAAAATCAATGATTGAAAATTGAAAGTAAGGATAGCAATGAAGAAAAACAGAAATTACTGATATTATATGGAATAAATTGATGCATTAATCTAATTCATTCATACCTAGTGTCAAACCCCATGAAAAGAATGCAAAGAATTTTGAGCCTTGAACAGATCATTCGCATTGAAATTTTCAAAAAACAACAACAACAATAATAAACCTTCTACAAAGAATTTCTTATGTCAAAAAAGTAAAAATATATTGAAAATCAGTAAGGTATAGTTGGATCAGCAGTAAAAACTAAAAACGTAAACTCACAGTAACCTTATCTTTCTAAGTTAATTGCAGCTGTTTATCGTTGGTATCAAAATGTGGAAATCTGTCATTTTGTTCCTTGTTTATTATAAAGCCGCAGCTGCATGAGATCATTCCTCTATTATGTTCTTGAAAAATGAAGTTGGACATGTAATCTGACTTAAAGAAATAAAAATGTTGCAAATTCCTATAACATGAAAAATGAGGTAACACATTGCAGGAACGACTATATATCGTAAGTGTCAAAATCTACATTTGTTGAACTTCTGCTTCATAGAGAGGCAGTCACACGTGGGAACGTCTGCTCATATTTGAGAATCTGCTTCACAAGGGAACGATCACATTGCCGAAAGTGATGCAAGATATGAGCCATTGACATGCTTCGATCCTCTCCAATACGCAGCAGACTGCAAGCAAGGTACAGCAGAAGCTTCAGAGATACTGCAAGTAGTGCTGCAAGCACCGTAAATTTGGAAATGTCCAAAACCATATGTATCTATGGATATAGCTATATAAAATCTCACTCTTCCAAAATGACTTCAATTGAGTGTATTTCTTTTTGACTTACCCTGAATATTTGATATGATGTCGAAACATCATTGGAGCTAGTTCTACAGTAAAAGCTATCAATTACGAGGTGAAACCCTTGAAAGGGATTGAATTAATTATGATATGGGAATTTGGGCAATTGAACACCTATGCTCACCTAAAAGAGGTTGTTCAATAATAGAAAAAAATTAAGTTACTTGAAATAAGAAGGAAATAAAATTCCACTATAAGTTTAATTGCATCTTACCTTACATAAACAATAAGAGTAATACATTTCCAAACACAATCCTTTAGCTTTATAAACGGTAACCGTCATGTCACAAAGGCGTTCAGTTTTATTTCTTTAATTAATTTAGTTTATTCATAAAGAAATATTTAGGCATATATTTACTTTTCAAAGTATACCTGTTTCCACTCCAAGTAAACTTGAAATACTTAGGCATATATTCACTTTTCAAAGTACACCTATTTCCATTCCAAATAAACTTGAAATACTGAGGCATATATTCACTTTTGTACAACAATGTCACTAACCCAAAAGTAAACAAGTATGTCTCATAAACCACCTCTCACTTGCTAACAAACATAATTGTAATAAGAAAACAGATCAAAGCTAAACAAATGTAGTATTTTCTCTCTAACTAAGTACTCTTCATACGGAGTTCTTTTCCAAAGTCAGCTATCTTCAGATTTTTGAAATGGTTAACGTGCTTCAATTTGTTTACCGCATCTAATTGTATTTCCTTCAACTGGCTAACGCAGAGTATGAGTTCCTCGAAGTTCACCTTTAGTTCTTCAATAATAGCCCTTAGCTTGGTGATACCATCGACCATGGAATGACGTTCCTCCCCATCCAACTTCATTGGCACCCTTGGATCATCCATCCACCTAAAAAATTTACAGTCTTTAGAAGGATCCTGCAAGAAATAATAATGATTAAGTTCATGTAAATATAAAGACAACTATATCTCAAATATCATAAAATAAATGTGGATCTTACATTGTAATATCAACATAAAAAAAACGTCTCCCGGGATTTGCCTCAGTCTAAGATGTCAAAAGAACAGTTGGCTACATGCAAAAGCAAACACATTTTCTTGCACTACTTGCCTTAGATTAGAATTAGAAGATGTCATTCTACTTTCTTGAAGATGAACCACCTAAAAGAGGGAATATACGATGATTAAAAAATGAAAAAACAAATAGCTCATGCTAACACACACATGCTTGGCTAGAATGATGTATATGCAGGAGTGATCAGGCAGTGAAATTGTAATGATAAAAATTAAACACATCTTATTTGCACTATTACAGTAAAGTAACTTGTTGGCATTTTATTCAATTTGAAAGTACCTCGGCGTCGACGGCCCCTCCCCTTAGTTGACCTCACTACTCTCATGTCTGCATTGGGTTGGGTGGGGATCCATTCTCTAATAGTAGGGCACGTTCGTCTATCATGCTCGACCACAATTTGATTGCAACCACTACACATTTTCGGAGTAGGGCGTGGTATCTCTAATGCACTTTTAATCCATTTCAAATTCCTTTTCTTCATTTGCTGTATATTTGGAGGGGTGACACCACATGCATGCGAGCTTTGTGTCGCTTGAGTATCACTTGATATATCATAGAATGTAGAAGGTACAAGCACGAGACGAGCCCCACTGCTATTGAAATTGTCTGAACCATCCACAGTGACTTCATGCTCTGCCACAACGATCTCCTTTCCAGCAACATCTGTTCTCTCCTTTTCAACCATGTCTTTCACTATAAGCTTTATATTATGCAAACCACTTCTCACCATTTTGTATACACTATCATTTTTCAAAGATTCTTGTCGAAGATAACCCCACGCTCGTGACAACACATGGTTACGAAGTCCAAGTGATTGTGCTTTGTTCCTTGAATGGCTTGAACTTGGTTGAATGTATAAACTTTTTGCCAGTCGAGTCCAGCGTGTTAGCACATGACTTGGTGGCATGGAAACTATCCCCTTATAGTGCAATAATGTAAATATATACTTGTAAATGATTTCACTAAACTCAAAATTCAAGCAAGGGCACAATACCTTCATTTCTATCATATCCCATGATACCATCTTTCGCTTCATCACATCCGATTCATTAGGTTTATAAATCTGCCATATTTCCATGGACTGTTCACAAGCTATTTTCTGTAAGGTAAATGCTCTCTTGAACTTCATTTTGAAATATTTCAAATGCTTTCAAAGTGTATTTCGTTGTCATTTCTGCCTCAAGTTCAAATCTTATGGATAAGACTGGTCTCGAATTAGTACATTGAAATTCAGCATTCCCTTCATCTCGCCATCTCCGTGAAGCAATTTGTCGTAGCCATTTGCAAAGTCGATTAAACTGGATTTATGATTAACAAACCCATCTAGCATTGCATTAATACTTTCACTTCTTCCTGTTGTTCTCATCCTAGCTATAAATATCTTCCTTGTCAACGCAGGATCCACTTACGGCGGATATCATACATTTGTTGAAGCCATGAATTCTCATGCAACTCGAACTTCTCCATCATTGATGACCAACGATTTTCAAATTCTTCAATACTTTGCATATTGTATAGACAATGATACCAACTAGCTTTGAATGTTGGATGCATTTTGTAAACATTAGACAACTTTTCAGGCAGCTACTTACATATATGCCACAAGCATTAAATATGATGAGTATGTGGAAAAGCCTATGCAACTGGCTATCCAATGGTCACATCTTGGTCAGTCACAATTGTCTTTAGATATACACCGCCCATTGTATCAAGTCATGCCTTAAATAGCCACTTGAAATCTTCGATAGCCTCTCCAAAAAGTAATCCTACACCAAACAAGTAAGTCTGCATATGATGGTTGACGCCGGTAAATGGCTCAAATGGCATGTCATATTCATCTATTTTATATGTTGTGTCGAAGAATACGACGTCACTAAAAGCCATGTAATCTACCTTTGACTGGTTATCTGCCCAAAAACATGATGCTAGTCTCATCTCTTCCTCGACTTGTACCTGCCAAGTGAAATCAGGATCATCTATGCTCTTTCTTCGAAAGTACCCTAGTAGCTCTTCTGCATCATTACCATGCAAGGCTTGCCTTTTCGCTTCAATGCATTTCTCGCATCCACCTCCGTGAATCTAAGTTGATCATGGCCTCCGACTTCGGTAGACATAAAATCAAGTAACCATGACACACCAATACCTGATGATTTCATACTTGAGATCATGCTCAATTGTTCCTCAGTCACCTTCCTATGTGACCCCAATGCCTCTTCTAGGGGTAGCCAAGACATGATTATGTGCCTCAACAAATTATGTCACATGATAAGTGTCACTTTCTGATTTTAGGTTACTACAATTTTAGCTAGACAATCACAACGTGTAACATGGTGTGATGCTAATTTTCAGCTATGAAGCTCCTTCCATTTTTCTTTCCGAATTCCAGCCTTAAAGCATCTGAGGATACACATTGAAATAACTCTAGACTTTAGCACTCTTATCTTGTCCTTCTTAACACTAAAACCACTAAACCAGGCATATTCATTATAAAATTTGAACACATCTTCAAGTGAATCAAACTGCATTCCAATTGTTGGTTTCATTTCAAGTGGAGAGACAAGTATCAAAATGTTTGTTACATCCTCTAACTTGACAAATTTAATGGACTTGAGATAATACCCCCACTAGCAACCGTTGCCATATCATTCATAATTACTACACTAACATCGGAAGCCTGTCCAGCCTTTGTATTTTTGCCTTGTTGTAATAAACTCATTTTAGTTGGCAAGATAAGTTGCGCTTTCAAGTTATCGCCCATATTGGCATCTATGTTATAATATGAACACTACACATCACATGATTCAAATGAAATTTCGAATTAAACAAACATGTGTGAATATGTTTTGTCCATGAATAAAAAGATATAGAACAATATCTAACATACAAATCATATTGCTTATGAACAATTGTGTTTGTAATAAATCAAATCAGTTATGGATTTCTGATCTCTTTCAAATGTGCAGGCACTTTCACAACTGAAAGCTGTTCCTTAGTACTCTAACAGGCAGATCAGTTGTCTTAAAGCTTATCTAGGTATAGATAATGAGACTAAATTCTAAACTGATCAATTATGTAGGTAGATAAAAGTTTCAGTTTTCTCTAGCCAATCATATGCATTATGTCACATGATTATTTAGCTCAATATCTAATCCCCCTTGGATTGGTTGGAAATTGGGTGGTGGGATTGATGGGGGGAAAAGTAAGGGAAAATCTGGATTGGTTGGCAATTGGGTGGTGGGATTGATGGGGGAAAAAACAAGAAAAAATCTAGATTGGTTGGAAAATGGGTGGTGGGATTGATGGGGGGAAAAACAAGGGAAAATCTAGATTGGTTGGCAATTGGGTGGTGGGATTCATGGGGTAAAAATCAAGGAAAAATCTGAATTGGTTGGAAATTGGGTGGTGGGATTCATGGGGGAAAAAAAAAGGGAAAATCTGGATTGGTTGCCAATTGGGTGGTGGGATTGATGAGGGGGAAAAGCAATGGAAAATCTGGATTGGTTAGCAATTGGTTGGTGGGATTGATGGGGGTAAAAACGAGGAAAAATCTAGATTAGTTGGAAATTGAGTAGTGGGATTGATGGGAGGAAAAAGCAAGGGAAAATCTGGATTGGTTGGCAATTGGGTGGTGGGATTGATGGGGGTAAAAAGCAAGGGAAAATTTGGATTGGTTGGCAATTGGGTGGTGGGATTGATGGGGGTAAAAAGCAAGGAAAAATCTGGATTGGTTAACATTTTTGTATCCTTTTAAGTTTCTTTTTAAAAAAACAATGGCCTTTTTCATAATTTGTAAGTCACCATTTTTTAATTTTTAAAGTATTTTTTAATTTTAAACACAATATCAATGTCTTTAAAAATAAAAAAATACTTAAAAGCATCCAAAAATAATTCAAGTATGATAGAAGAAATAGGGAAATTCTTCCACAATTTTATATCATTGTTGAGTCCAAATTAAATTAAAAAGAAAATTTTATAAACCTATAATTAGACCAATTGCGCTTTATACGGTAGAACATTAAACAGTTAATGAATAACATATACATATAATGAGCGTAGTAGAGATGAAATTGTTAATTTGGATTAGTGGTAAAATGAGAAAAAATAAAAATAAAATAAAATAATTTAAGAAAAATCTTTAAAGTGAGGTCAACAAATGATAACATAAGGAAAAATATATTAAGATAATTTGGTTATGTTAAACGGATACGTGAAATGGTATTGATTATAAAAACAGAATCTATCCCCATCGAATGCAGTAGTATAATAAAATAATAGTCAAAATATATGGATAAAAGTAATTAAATAATATATAAAAATATTAAAGATCATTGAAAATTTAAATTTTTATAGCAACGGAATTTAATCTCCCCCCACTAAGAATTGCATAATGTAATCCATTGAACCGACCCACCTACGTGGTAATGACTTGTGTTAATGACGGTGATGAAAAATAAAATAGCTATAAATCAATGATGAATGTAAAATGTAACTTTTGTATTTTAACACAAAACAATGAAATTAAAGACAAAATAGATAATAATTTCAATTTTTAAACAAATATTTTAAAATTAACAAGAAAGATAAGCAAAGAGAAGCATGAAACCTGTGTGTTTTTTTGTGGTGAGTATTAAATCATTATTTTGCATGGTTAGTAAAATACAAAAATCACGACAATATATAGTAAAAATAGCGTTTTATATGAGAAAAATAGAAGATACGTTGGCTAGTAAAAATGCATGAGTGAAAAATACAAAAATCATCACAACATGACATGTAGGAAAAAATTAATAAATTTCCTCAAATTCATTGACCAAGCACAAATATAACGCTCATAACACAGTTGCACAATTAAAGAACTATTTACAATAATCTAATAGACAGATTTATCATGCAATCAACAATAACAACACAACTACATAATCAAATTAAATGCAATACCATATAATCAATTAGCAATTGACAATTCAGTCGCAAAAAGTTTAGTTTAAAATTCTAAAAAATAAAAAAATCAACAAAAATCAGTATGATTATTTCTTACAGTGAAATTATGGTTCAATTTATAGTGTGCTAGAGTGTTTACTGTCTGCCTAGCTGCATGCCTGCAACAAATGAAAATAAAAAAATAGTTTATTAGCTTCTTCAATTTGGATTTTGTAAAGTAGCTATTTCAATTTCCAAAGAAAATTTTGCTTTAAGAATCTACATAGAAAAATTATATTAGATACAAATAAAATATCAAAAGACACAAAATCTGCAACTTGTTTCATGGGAGAATTTTCCATAACAAAAAATACTTGGAAACTAGAAATAACGAATGAATGGGGAATGTGACTAGCAGAGTAGGGAGACTAAAACTCAAGAAAAGATTACGACAATAGGCAAATAGTAGCAGCCGGACAGTTGGAAGTCGAAACAGAGGGAGAAAGGGTAAAGTAGGGAGAATAGAGAGGAGAAGAGGAGAGGTGGACAGATTCCAGGCAGTTGTTGTCGTTCCTCGGTAATCTCGACTAACAGAGGTGGACGGATTCTGAGAGCAGAGGTCGGACGAGAGCAACAGAGCATGAGTGATTCACAAGCAAAGAATTCAGGGATGAGCATGTCCAGATGGAAGGCAAATTTGCTCAAATAGCATGAGAACAATAAGATCTGCATGATTTGTGTAACATTGCACCAGAGCATGCACATAACAAAGTGAAAAGTTGGAATTCTTACCATGTCTCTGTCTTTTGCTTCTAGCAGTGCTTTTCTTCTCTGGTGATTTGGAGTAGACAATGTTTTCCTGAAAAGGGAGAGGAAAAAAATGGACGTGAGCAACAGTGGCTCGTGAGGGTGGAATGCAGCAACATACGTCGAGCTCCAGGAGCAGGTGAAGTAGGAGCCGAAAGGATGGAGACGAGGACGATGGCCCGCCAAAAGGTGTCGTGGCTGGCGAAGACGTAGAGGATTTTACTGGTTGCTGATAGCTAGGCGAGTTGGGCAGGGGAGAGAAGGGAGAGGATGTTGACAAGGAGGTTGTCGAGAAGGGAAGAGAGATTTCCAAGGCTAGGGTTTCGAGAATTGAAAGGCGAGGAAGAGAAGAGAAGATTGCCCAGGGGTTGGACGCCGTGGGTGTGAGAAGGAGTCGATGACTTTATATCGAATTCCAGCACTTCTTCTTCTTCAATTTGCAGAGAAAGATTTGGGATTTGATTAAGGTGATTTTTGCTTGTAATCTCAACCAACAGAAGCCTTCGGCTTCGGGAGCGCCGGTCAGACGGGGGCAATAGTGGCTAGCGAGGAGGGAGAGGAGAGGGGTCGGGTTGGCACTAGGATAGCTCTCGGGGTTGGGCGTGGGCGGGTGATTTTTGAGCGGGAGATGTTACTCTCGGGGTTCAAACTTGATTGGGATCCATTTCCCAAATTTTACAGACTCACACTGACAGCCTGATGTTGTCTGACAGGGGACCTGCCGGCAAATGCTCTCACCTTGACTCGCTCGCTCCATCCGACGGCTCTCCCCTTCCGCCCCAAATTGAACGGTCAAGCATCCCCAAGAGCATGGAGACGCCATGCTCTCGGGAGCAATAGATCGGGATCCTGCACCCCCACCCCCCATAATTGATCTCTTGCTATCCATGTTAATGTTTAGCTTGTCCGTCAATGGTCTTTTTTTTCTAGGAACCAGAGGACTGTCCATAACACTACTGCCCCCTGTTACTTCACATTTTCTAGCATATTCCAATAAGCGTGGCACCACTCCATGATATTCCTAAACTCCACTTATGATCCCAATTCCTTGCATCTGTTTCTCATGAACCAAACTCGCCAGCAAAAGAGGAGAAAGAACTCAAACCTGTTTTTGTTCTTCGAGGACAATACAAATTGTAAGATATAGATTATGGCTCTTCTAGGGATCCAAATATTGCTATCTAGAATCATTATCCTCCTTGCAGAACTAATAGCTTTGCAATACACAAATAAATGCTGCAGATCTTCTAGTTTTTTCCCACACAGTAAGCAAAATGGGTTGATCTCAAGGCCCTTTCTCCTGAGGTTTGCCTTGTCGGGAGTGCATCTCTAATCAGCCTACACCCGAACACCTTCATCCTGTTTAGAAATTTTTTTTTCCATAGTCTTTGCAACAACTTCCTTTGTTGGGAGTTTATGCTCTTGCACCTCCTTTGTGTTGGTCCCGAATTGATGGCAAAACCCAAGAGGAGAGGGGTGAATTAGGTCCTTAAAAATTTCTTTAGTAACTTTAAACTTAACCCCTTGTAAGTTCAATCCCCTTGAATGAAGAAACAAAATGGAAAGCAATGCAATGTAGAGAGCAGAAA
>JAXCLR010008477.1:0-14273 GCA_035584095.1 Annona squamosa | reverse complement strand
ACTCCTATTGATTTGACAACTTCTACTCCAAAAATTTTTCATCAAAAGTTTTACCTCTAACCAAACACACCCTAAATTCATTAAGTTTTTGAGAGTCGAAAATATTGAAGGATAAATGGGTGATAAGATCGTCTGCAAGAATAGATTTGTCAAAACTCGAACTATCCCAAAATTTCTCATTAAACTAAACTCGAAGATTTTGAGAAGAGTTGTCAAGGTTAAATCTAATCCACCGGGAGTGAAAAATAAATATTTTGACGGAGAAATAGTTTTCTCCAAGCATCTTGATAATCCCAAAAATTAAATTTCGGATAAGTATAAAATCTCTTTGAACTTTCTATGAAGGGAATATAAGTGTTTGGATCACTGACTAGCCAATTTTCAAGAGAAATAATTCTTTTGATAAATATTTTTGAATACATAATTAAATCTTCTTTTGGTTGCTCTATAACATGCTTCACAGATACAGAATTTATCTGTAATAAGATTCTTTCATAAAATTCAACATTTTTGCCAGGAGTTGACGGAATAAACCATTCATAGTTTGGAAAATATTTTTGATAAATCATTCTGCTTGTTTCTTGAATGTTTTTGTTCTGTTTGTCACTTGAAGAAAAGTGTTCTTCCAGACCTTTGGATTTACATAGATTGAAATCTGATTTTTCAAGATAAATAAATATGTGGTCTGTGTATAGTTCAAAATTATAATTTCTTGGAATTAGAGGGGTTTTTGAAGAAGAGGAAGAAGCAAGAGAAGATGAGGAGGTTGCTGCTGATGAAGCTAAAGCCATATTAATCTTTTCACTGCAAAAATTCTCGAGATAAATCAAGTAGAGAATTATTTTCTCCCTTAATATATTCTATTTGGAAATCATAAGGTAATAACATTGCTTGCCAATGAGCAAACACATGATGAGATACAAAATTCTTTACATCATTTTGAATGATCTATTTTGCTGCTCGGCAATCAACTCTTAATAGAAATTCTTTATTTATAAGATCTCTTTGAAATTTATCTATACAAATAACTATTGCTAACATTTCCTTTTTAATAGTTGGATATTTCTTTCTAGTTTCATTTCATAATCCTGATGTATATTTTACAAGATATTCTTTATTTTGATCCTTTTATTTAAGTATTCCTCCATAACCAATAACAGATGCATCTATCTCAACTATTTTATATAAATCTGAATTTGCTAAATGCAGGCAAGGTAAGTATTTAATTTTTCTTTTGATATTCTGGACTGCTTTGGCATGTTCTTCAGTCCATGGAGATGGATTTTTCCTCAATCTTTGTAATAATATTCCTCTATCATAAGCAACCATTTCTAAATTATGTCAAAAAATAAAGAAATTGAAACAAGAAATTGTAGAATTAAAATATAGAATTCAAATACTAAAACTCTAAAATATAATAGATAATCAAACTCAACAAGGGCAAGAACAAGAACAAGAAGAAGAATTTGAACAAGAATTAAATAGCATCATTAAGGAAAAAGATCTCAATCAGCCTGAATCATCTTTACATATTCTATATCAAACACAGAAAATTATATCACAAAAAATTTATCAAAAATTACTTTAAAAATTATTGATTATCCTAAAGACTTTTCTATAGAACTTATAACCTTAATTGACTCAGAAGCATATTTAAACTATATAAAAGAAGATTTGATACAATTCAAGATTCTAAAAGCAGAAGTGACCGACACTATTCTACCCACTTTATTCAATCTTATCTCATTGGGATGCTCAACTCCACTACATCTAGGACACGTAAGCAACAGATAAAGCTCTAGATTTATCATCCTCTAGTCCGCCTCAGACTTCAACCATTATAAAATCTGGTTCTTTTCTCATCTATAAATAGGTGTGCTTGTTCTTTTATAAGGCATTGAGTTTCGTGTAAGGATTCGAAGAGTCTTTGAGCCTTGTGAGTGTTTGAAAGAGTGTTAGCCTCTTGGATTGCTTAGCTTGCTTCCTCTTCCTCCTGTAATTCATCTACGTAAGTTTTCTTTAATGTCAGACATTCCATTTTCTTATTCACAAGTTAAGCTAGGAGACATCTATTTGAACATGGGTAACAATTAAGGTAGGAAATATTCTTAGAATTTTTTTTGGATGGAGATGACAACACGCTCTCATGTATCTACTCATCGGTGTCATTAAATAAGAGAGATTGATGTCTCCACTTTTGAACTCACACTGGGCCTGTGGCATTCGATTGAGTTGCCGTGTTAGCTGGAACCAGATTTTAAAGTGCAGAGGAACAACACTTTTAAAAGGTGATCGTCTGCACTTTGACCATAATAGTAAAGATACTCATACAATTTCAGCAATCACAGAATAAACTTAGACAGTTTTACTATAATTGCAAATATACTCATGCTAATATGACACCGTTATTGTACCATCACGGCTTGAGTATACTTGCAAAGATAGCAATTTCAAAAATAAAGTGAGTGTATTTAGTTTTTGCAAATATGCTTAAATAATTTGCATACTTTTGCAAATATACTTAGGCCATAATGATGCAATAATGATGCCATAATAGCATTATGTGGGAGTTATTTGTGATTTTAGAAACTATGTGGATATATTTGTAATTTTGATCAAATTAAGTGAGTATATTTGTAAATTACCTTTTTTAAAGTTTACATTTTACACTTTTAAAATCTACATTTTTATGATAGGTGATGAACAACAAAGTCGTTTACTAATTATTTTTCATGGTTAAATTGATTTTATGAAAAATTAAATATATTGGGTATGCATATAAAAGGTAATAAATAGCATATAGAAATTACATCTAAATAGTTAAATGCACATACACTTTTTTTTTATAATACTAATTAACTTTTTCAAATCAAATTTGTACATTATGTTCAATACAATAAAATATACTTACAGAAAAGAATTAGGATAATATAATATTAACGGCACTAATATATAATCAATTCAAAGTAAATTTTAATAAATTTAATTGTAAAAAATTCATATAAATAAATAATATTTTATCTCATAATATTAAAATTTAACTAGAATATTATTAATGGTTTAGATATTAAAAATATATTACATATAACATAGTTTTTTAATGTGCTTCAACAGCCAAAGAAGGAACGTGATTTCTTACATGTGGGTGCACTTAGGCTTGATGCACTCGGCTGCATTTAACTTATTTTTTAAAAATTATTTTATACAACTATTAATCTAAGTGTATTTAACATATGTATCAAGTTTGACTATTTTTAAATATTTTTCTACTTTTAAAAATCAATGGCCAAGAACAACGAGAGCAACGTGCTCTCTCCTGTCCTTACTCCAACCGAGGTTAGAAATGCCAAAAGCCTTTCATTAATTATTTTAATGGGAGTATTCTTTTCATTTTAGAAATACTTGTAAGACGAAATCCTAACAAAAAAGATAGGCTTATAATTTTACGCGCTTGTGATAAATATCTGTGGATTCATTATAGTAGGTTTATTTATAAGATGCTCCGCTTTGATGAAACTATTTTTTTATATAACTTCTTTATTTTTAAAATCATTATGATTAATATTCATACCATCTATCCAATGTAACACCATTAGTATTATTATGAAAATCTTTTTATTTATTTAGTATAACTGAGGTTGTCTATAAATGTTTAAACTCAATGAAGTAAAATAATTTATTACTAAAAACCAAATTTTAATTAGTATTTTCAATATCTAAATTATATTAAATAAATATCTAAATAAATAATTTTAAATATTAATACATTCTAATACATAATTTTAAGTATTTACACATGAACAATTTCAGATCAACCCATTTACTCATTCCGCGCCCACATGGGTTTGAATCCACATGTCCACATTTGTGTGTGGTGTTTTAATAGTCCCCCTTGAGTTAGTGCGGGGTTTTTACAAATCCCTTAGCGTGGGATATTTATATAAATTTTCCCTGAAGCAGATGGTGTACTGGAAAATTCCTACCGTGTTACGAGGGTTAGCAATATACTTTTTTTTTTTTTATGAAAGGTTACCAATATACTTGATTGTAATGTCAGTAGTCATGTTATATAAATCCTAAAAAAAAGTATTTTTTTAAAAGTTTTAAATTTCTGTTTACAAAATTGTTAATCAATGCATATTTAATTTATATATTAATTTTTATCATTTATGAAATATTTTTTAATTTTTAAACATGAAGATATTTTAGTTATTTTAAAAAATTTAAAATGATTAAAATACACTTGTATTTAAAAATTCGAAAGAAACAGATTCATATCTTCAAAAAATAATAAATTTCAATTTTATTTACTAGACTAACTTTTTTTAATAAAAGACTAAAAAAATGTTTTTAGCTACCTGAGGACCGAGTACAAAGGCTACTTCTAGAAGATCCTAGCGAATCGATATCCGATACGGCTGTTGACTCTTGGACCCATCCTGGAAAGAGGTTCCCTTGCTTGCATGTCTTCCCATCTCGTGAGTTTGGAATTGGTTCAAAATTCAAAGGCCGGAAAAAAAAATTAACAAAAAAAAAAAAAAAAAAAAGATTCGTGTCCTTTTTCTTGGGGCTTTGCCGAATATACTCGGGCTTCATCAGATGATGCACCGGCGCTTGTAGAAAACAAACACGGCAAACATATATCGGCAGCGCTTCAACGTCGATATTTCAGTGTGTTGCCGTCAGATTTCGCTCCACTTGGGTGATAAAATTAGAATCCACTATACTAATTTTATTTAAAATTATTTTTTAATCTAGAAACCAAATTTCATGCAAATCAAATATGTGTACGTCCCGTGTCAAGTAAACGTTGAAATCAATGATAGAAAATGATTTGACGTGTATATGGATTATAAATTTTTTAATTCAATATCTAAACAATTTAAAACACCATTCTTATATAAATAAAAGATTATATAAAGCCTAGAATTAATTACTTATTTAAGATGTCAGATTTAAAAAAAGTAAATAAAAACAGTTGTGTTGGGCACCATGATGCGTTCAACCTCGGGCATAAAATTTGGATGGCTTCGGATTGATGTATCATGCGCACTATGATGCAAGACCCTTATATCAAATCTGTATATGAGACAAGAATGTAAATGTAATGATGCGTGTTGAGAATAAGTAAAATTGTATTTAGATTGAGGAAAGTTGTATTGAAAATCAAAAAAATTATCTTGAGAATTGAAAAGTTATTTTAAAAATGGTGACATAAATTCAATTCAATAATCTTATACGGCTTGAAATGCTCCTAAATTTTGCATATTTGCACCAACCAATTGGGGCACGAATTATAGGTTTGCCCCTTTTTTTTTTTTTTTGTTGCCAAATGATTTGAATTTTCATATCCTTTTATAATGCAGTAAGGATGCATATAAAATAAAGTGGAGGCCGCCCCCTGTTTAATTAATTTGTACACATGCTGTTGGCAATGTTAATATGGCAATATTTCTAGTATATAGAGATTGATTTAATATGCAGGGTTTGTGTTGTCGTCACTTGTTCAACGTGGGCCATTTGAATGGGAAAGATTACCTAACCCATTCAAATTGCCTTCTAGACATAGATATATCTTATGTCCACTGCTTAATGTTTTTGCCCTTAATTGCCACCCACCCTAGATCATAACGGACAAGTTTCTTCAACCTTTGTGGCATTTTTCTTTAATGGTTTCGGCATACGCACATGCACAATTTTCAAGTTGGACGTCACATCTAGAAGCTGTGAACAGAGATGGGTATTTTGCAAAATAGATCTTGAAACTGTATGAGGTAATTATAAAGTCCCCCATACAAGTATTTGGATATTTGCAAAATAGATCCTCTAAGTTTTAAATATTACAAATAGGCAACATGGAGTTTCACTAAAATTGTTGGATTTCCACAGGAAGGAGCATATTGCGCCAAATTGACAATTCTAACCCTTTTTTATAAAAATTTAAAACTAAATCTATTTATGAAAATTAAGTTTGCATTGAAATTCAAGTTAACAAAATTTCATTTCATTTTAAAGTGGCAAGTTCAAGATTTCATATAAATATATAATAACAACAACGTATTTAAGTAGGGTAGTTTGTATAAAAAAATGTGAAAAAATGTTTGGTTGAGGGTAAAACTTTTGATGAAAAGTTTTTGAGATAGAAGTTGTCACATTGATAGAAAATGATGTGATATAATAGGAGTAATGATGAGAAGTAAAGAGAATAAAGTTAAAATAGATAGGTTAGTTGTATAGATAGTTGTGTAGAAATGATTGAAAAGTAGAGTAGTTTGTATAGGAAAATGTGAAAAAATAATTAAAAAATAGAGTAGTTATGGAGAGTGAAAAGTTTTGATTGACATGTTTATATCCCAAACAAACACACCCATAGCCTAACAATTTTTTTAGAAAATACAGTAATATATAATATATCTCTAAAAGAAATTTCAACTTTCGAAATAAGATAAAATGACAAAATAAATAAAATTAAAAGTAAATGATATAAATATAAAAATAGATATAAATGAAAATAATATAATTTATATAAATATAATCTTAACATAACAAAAATGTACTTAAATATAAATATAAATGATATAAAAAGCATAGATACAAAGAAATATTATTTAAATATTATGTATATAATATATTTTAGATTAAATATAAAATGCAAAAATGGAGCTTGAGTTTCGGTTTGCTGGAACCCTAATGTTAACCCCTTTTCTACAAATCAGCTTTTAGGTTTCGGTTTTGAATAGGCAAATTCTAATGTAATCTTTTTTAAAAAAATATCAATTTGAGGGATAATTCAGTCAATTTTACCCATTAAAAAAATTTAATTTTAAAATAAAAATAAATATGTAAAATTACTGTAAAATAGTAAAACTTAGTATATGAGCCAAATATACTTAAAAAAACATGTTTAAGAAAAAAGCTAATAACAAAAAAATAAAAATAAATAAAATATTACATAGAGTGTTGCATAAGACCAATCACAAATAAGCCAACAACATTGCCCAAAGTACAAATGTTTACAATTATATAATGTACAGGACCTATTTCTCTTTACAAAGAGAAATGATCATGTTAGTCTAAACTAAGTAATAACTTATTTAGCCCATTTCACTTAAGAAAACATGTTTAAGAAGAAACGTAATAATAAAAAATTTAAAAATAAAATATTGCATGGAGTACTGCATGACACTAATCACATAAAAGTGGCCGACATTGCCTAAAGCACACATGTTTGCAATTGTGAAATCTATACAATTATGAAATGTATTGGACCTATTTCCTTTTACAAAGAGAAATAATTATCTTAGTCTGAGCTCAGTAATGACTTACTCATCTTATCGCATTTTAAAAAATTTATTTAAAAAACTTATTTTTTATTCTTTTCTCTATAAACTTATTACCATAGATATATTTAACGTATAAACAAAATTTTACCATTTTTGATATGTGTATATATATATTTTAAAATTTTTAACTATGATGGTATTTTTAACAATTTTTAATGGTTTAAATAACAATATGTTTAAAAATCTAAATATATATATATATATAGACTTATCCAAAAATACTAAAACTTTATTTATATGTTAAATACACTAGATAAATAAGTATATAAAGAAAAAGAAAAAAATTAACAAATTTTTTTAAGGTGGACTAAATAATGACTTACTTAGCCATTATTTAGCGCGGGCTACCAGATCACTTTTCTGGTATCTGAATTTGAGACCTGAGAGGAGCCCCTTATTCATCAGAACAGAAGGCCAGCACTTTACATGGTAAGATGCATCATGCATCGCGTCTGGGTGTTGTTGCAGAAACAAGGCAGCGACCACCGAATGTGAAAGGGTGACAGAATTTCAGGATGTCTGCCACTGTCCTAAGCATGTCCATTCAAATGACTTATAGAATTTCTAGGATTTTTTTTTTTTTGCAAAATAGACACTAACTAATGAGTAATTATATTTTAGCACAGGTGTTTCAGTAATTTACAAATTACCAAGTCATGTTATTAAGTGGTAAATCTTTGAAAATTGCCTGTAATTTCAAATAATTAGGGATAGAAAACAATTTTTCCATTCTAGAAAAACTTACAATTCTTTAGTTTGGTAAGCTACTTCGAGGATGCCAATTTCGGGTCTGTACTCGTTCAATGTTTAATTTAAAAGTTATGATTTTATAAAATGACAATAGTGCAGTGCTAAAATGCAATTATAGATAGTTAAAAAGTCTTTTGCAAAAACCCCAATTCCCATAAAGAATTTCCCGGCGCAATCCAGATCGTCTGCAGAACTCTCACAGGCTTCTTTGGCTCTGAAAGCTATACTGGGCAACAAATTACTTATTACATACCATGTCAGATATTGGGTCATGTTGATTATCATGACTTGCCAGTTGCACTTTTAATACGAATAATAATGTGGAAGCTAAAATTTGAATGTCGAATTCTGAATCTTGATAGCTGTGTGTATATATATATATATTTGATGGGTCTGTCCGTATAGTTCTTAGACTTTGGTTGAAGGGGCTTTTTGTTGGGGTACTTACAGCTGCTGGGTTACTCAACCATTCGACCTCTGCCTCACTGAGACCTGGGATTCCTTTCACTCGCCCTCAAAACAGACCTGGTGGGTGGAGGTGGAACTCTGGGGTATTGCTGTTGGATCATCCAAAGCGTCAGAAAAGATCCCAATTGGAATCCTCTGTTGAGCAACCAGACATTTAAAAAAAAAAAAAAAAGGTGAAGAAATTGGGTTTGTAACAGAATTTGAGTTTTGTTTCATTTTATGTAGGTATCATCGATTGATTACAAGAAGAACAGCGAAAATGAGAATTTGCAAAAACAAACCCATTTCGCAATCCATCCACCCGCCCCCAGAAACACCTTTGTACAAAGTTTCAGGGGATAAAAAAAAGGAGACGGAAGCAAAGAAGAGCAGTCTTTTTAATTTCCGATCAATCACGAACAGCGTGGGCGTGCCAGCAGAGGAGCATGGTGACGCAACGCCTAAGGATGTAAATTCTCGTCCTCTGTTGCTTCACAATCGTCGTACACCTCTTTACAAATCCCAAGCCCGAAGCTGCAGCTGCAGCAGAGCCACCTCCATGCTTCTTGGTCATGCTCCTCCTCCTCCTCCTCCTCTCGCTGCGCAGGAGGCTTGAGTATTGTTCCACTCCGTTCACATCCATCGCTTCTCGAATTTTGCGCTGTTCAAGTTCTGAAGCTCGAAAGAGAATGCAAATGAAAATGAGAAACGAGATGGAGAGTATACAACGTTTGGTTAGAGAAGATCTTATTTTTATTTATAGAGAAAAATCGTGGGAGGACGACTTCCTTTGCACGTGGGCCCCCATCATGAAAATGGAATTGAGATGGGCTAATTCAGCCGCAAACTGCCTAAAAACGAGGTGGCTGGTTTTTTGGTTTTTTTTCCTTCCAAAGACGGCTCTTTTTGCTCCTGACGTCAATGACATTTTTCAGATCAATTGAATTGGAACTTTCTTGCAATTGCGGGCTACGATGCTTGATGAGCAGGCGCTTAAGATTTTAACAGCCTAGATACCTCTGAACATATTTCATACAACCTTTCTAACAGAAAAGCTGTTATTATCAAAAAAATTGAGGATGTATCTGGGTAACGATAAAAGTTTTGAGGAAAAGTTCAGTATAAAAGTTTATGAAATGGAAGAAAATGATATGATATTATAAAAGGGTAACGTTGATGAATTAAAAAAATAAAGTTAAATAGATAGATTAGTTTTTTTTTAGATAAATTGTAATTGTATTAACCAAACAAAGAGAACGAAGGGGATCTCCAAGCTACCCCCACTCAATTTGGTAAGGTGTAGGAGGGATATCCGCCAGAAGCAAAAATACAAGTAACAATAGACGATGACATATCTACATGCAAAAAATTAACAATTTCAGCAGGTTGTGAGCAACTTAATTTGCATCCATCAAAATCTGGGTGAATAAAACTTGTTCAAACAGTCCACTCAGCCTCCTTAATTCAGCAATACAAAATTTTAGAGGAGAGTTGATTTTTCCCTCCCCTCTCAAATTGTTGATTAAGATGAGAGAGTCACTCTCCAAATGGATCTTCCACCATCCAATCTCAGTAGCCCAAGAAAGACCCAAAATCATAGCTTTCACTTCCAACAATTGAGGATCATTTAAACCCCTCCAGCTCCTCGCAGCCATAAAAGATCCTTCCCAGTTTCTGCAAATTGCCGCATAACCCCTTACTCCCGGTTGACTGATTGCTGCACCCACATTGACTTTCAACATCCCAACAACATGCCAGGACATTTTGTTTTACACAACTGTTAATCTAAGTATATTTAACGTGACCCATAAAAAAAAAGTATATTTAACGTGTGTATAATTTTTTTTTACTAATTTTAAAATTTTTTAAAATCAGTGACATTTTTAGTAATTTGAAATTAAGAAATTCCACTGATTTTAAAAAATTTTAAAAATTTAAAAATCTCCACAAATAGTAAAAATTGACATGCATGTTAAATATACTTAGATTAATAGTTACGTCAAAAAAAATTTGAAAAACAATAATAAATGAATATTTGCACCCGTATGTTTTGGAGCCTAAGTGCACATGCATGAAATCAGATTCCAAGTTTATTTATATGGATGCAGGTTAGGAAAGTGCGGCCCGGAGATTGCCGACTACGGGAGGGAGTCTACGGGAGGACGGCGCAGATGTACACAGGAGGAACGTCGCCCTCTGCTCCAATCCACTTACTATTTATATTATTGTCTTTTCATAAATTTTGACAAAAAAAATAAAATGTGTGGAAAATTTTTGGAGAAAATGTGTTCTAATTTCGTTTTTTTTTTAAAAAATAGAGCAAAAGTATACTTTATGCCAAATTTTAATGCAATTTGATCTAAAAGTAATGATTCAATACTCATGTAATAAGGTAGTTCCATGCTTACACTTAGTTTTCAAAATTTTAAAATATATTTTTTAAAATCTAAGTCACCGATTATGTTTATCTACACGTATTTTTATTTCAAAAAATCCATATATTTCAAACTTTATTACAGTATATATACTGTGTATTTTTCAAAATTTTCATAATTATGTATTTACTTTAAAGATGTTTTTTTATATAAGTTTTCAATGAAAATGATTTTTTAGTAGCATGATAAAAAAAAGTTGCATATATATATATATATAATTGATGGCTTAGATTTTAAGAAATTATATTTTAAAACTTAAAAATTAAAAGAAAATATAGAGGGCTTGATGCTGATATAAATATTGAATCATTAGTCTTGATCTAACTGAATATAAGAATTAGATATTTTCACTTATCTCCTAATTCTTTACTTTATACTCATTTGAAAGGAAAAATATTTACATATATACCAGTCATAATAAACTTAGTACTTGATTCCTTGAAGTAATTTTATAAAATCTTATCAATTTTTTACTTTAATAATTGATGAGAAATCCACTCAATCTATTGTGTTGAGAATCATTTATTTAATCAGAATATCAAGTTTTGTTCAAATCAAAGATGTGTGTGGGCCATATTTTTTAAATATATATTCATTTGTAGATTATTAAAAATGGTTAGATGTGTTTAATTAGATATATATTAGAATATAATAATATTTTATAGAATCATGTATTGTGATAATAATGATATTTTGGATGGCTTAGATATTGAAAATATAACTTTAAACTTAATATTTAATATCAGTTTATTTTATTATTTTAATTTTACACATTTATAGATGGAAATTCATCTACAATCATACTAATTAAGATTCCTAGGGCTAGATGTCTTATATTCTAGAGGGCCAACATTCTAAGTTGAGGTATCGAATATAATTTTGAAATGGATTATTTTGCAATAAAACAAGGTGTAACTTGTAAACCTCTTAGTTTCTATTTTTTAAAATATATAGTTTTGTATAAAATCTTGCATCATATTATTATCCATGAATATTCATTTGATATGGGAAAAGTTTAATTTAGACTTTAAATCATTTTTATCCAAATACATTAGATTCTTTTTTGATGGAAAATACATTAGGTTCTCTAAAATCATGTTTCTTTTTTTATGAAACGGACTTGACCCTATCCCGATCCCCTTCTGATTTGGAAGGGAATCGGGATTGAGAACTCCGCAATTTCATTAGCAAAAAATTTATCTGTACAAATTTTCTCCAGAATAGCATGAGGGGGGCTTCCCCTCCAACACTAGTGTTCAAGATTCGACATAGACATAAAATCAGCCAATGCGTGGGCAACCGCGTTTCCCTGCCTTAAAACATGATGGATGGAGACCCGAGGAGCCAAAGAAAGTAAGGCTTTAATCTCGTCAATGATGATCCCCGCCGGTGCAGAAATCAGACCGTCGTTTGCCAAAAAGTTACACAAAAGTAAGGAGTCGGTCTCCACCATGATATTTCCCCACAAGAGATTGACAGCCCAACTTGCTCCCAGGAGAAAAGCTTTTGCTTCCATGAGAATGGGCTCCATGGTACCCTCCATCCTCCATCCTTTAGCCGCGAAAAAGTCTCCCTTATAATCCCTGATAACCGCGGCAAATCCCATAGAAACCATCTCCTTGCGATTCCGAGCGTCCACATTGATCTTAAAGGTCCCAAGAGGTGGTTTGGTCTGTCTGGGAACCAACGTTCGGTTCAAGAAGCCCCCAAGCATGAGAGGTTTAGCACTTCTGTAGTCCTCGTAGAACTCCACACACCATCGGGTTATCTCCGAAAAGGCTGGACGAATACCCTCCTCCTTGAAGGAATTCCGCAAAAACCAAATCCTCTAGCAGCACAGGATGAACATTGCAAGATCATATGACCTGTTTTTAGGAGTATACATTCTCAAAATATCCTGCACTGTCGCTGCCCATGAGGTGCGACTTCCCGATCGCCAGCACGATCCCCTGGTATGCTCACATCTCAGGAACAAATGGTTGATATCTTCCCTCTCAGCCTTGCGAAATAGACATTGAGATTCCACTGAAATACCCCTTTCCATCAAATTTTGCAACATGGGCAGCGCATTCCTGAGGAGGTGCCACCCAAAGATTTTAACTTTGCTAGGAAGCCCTGTTCTCCATATGGCTTGATAGATAGCTTCGTCTTGAGATTCCCCATCCACAAAGCATAGCACTCTATAAGCCGATTTTACCAAAAAAGCTCCATTTGGTTCATGCATCCAAAAGAGGCTATCATCCTGTGCGTGTGGAGGAAGAGGAATAGTGTTTATGTCGCTCCAACCATGGCTTCCTACCGCCGCAAGAATGAGTTCCCTGTTCCAAGTTCTTGTTTCCTTGTTTATGAAATGGCTAACAGTTACATCATTTGAGATTGGGAAAGGAAGGGGCCCCACCTTAGTTAGACTCGAGTTGGTCCATCTGTCGACGAAGAATTTGACCCTTTCGCCATTGCCAATTCGCCATTTGCATCCATTCTGAATCACCTCTCTAGCCTTTAGTATACTCTTCCAGGTGAAAGAGTCAGAAGGATGCGACCTATAGTCCCAAATGTCTGCATTCGGAAAGTATCGAGCTTTTAAAACCTTGAAGTACAGCGAATTAGTTGAGGTAGTTAGCCTCCGGACTTGTTTGGCGAGAAGAGCATAATTGAAGTTATGAATATCTCTGAATCCGAGCCATCCCGATAGCTTTGATCTGCACATGTCCTTCCAGGCAACCCAACTCATCTTTCGCTTGTTCCCGCTTTCGCCCCACCAAAATCTACTTAGCAGTCCATTAATCTCCCTGCAGAATGATTTTGGCATCAGAAATATACTCATTTTGTATGTCGGGATAGCTTGAGCAACTGCTTTAATCAAAACCTCTTTCCCACCCCAGGAGAGTAACCTTCCTTTCCACCCCTGAATCCTTTGCCATATTCGCTCCTTAAGCCCTTTGAAAAAACCCTTCTTGGACCTTCCCAACCACGTAGGCAGACCAAGATAATGATGAAGTTCCTGGCCCTGGGACCCGAGCAGACGAATTATCTCACCCTTGGAGTTGCTTCCCACATTGTAGCTAAAGAAAACCGAAGTTTTATCAACATTGATCACCTGTCCGGATGCCTTTGAGTATTGGTTTAGGATATTCATGAAGTTGCTAATGTCCTAACAAGTCGCCCAAAGGAAAATAAGGGCATCATCTGCGAATAACAAGTGAGAGAGGGTTGGTCCTCTCGGGTTAAGCCTAATCCCATGTATACTCCCATGCGCCATCCCATTTGAAATAAGAGCCGATAAAGCCTCAGCACAAAT
>JAXCLR010008439.1:0-14276 GCA_035584095.1 Annona squamosa | reverse complement strand
ATTAGAATTTGAATAATTTATAAAAATCATAAAACATATAGAAATGAGTTCATGATTTTCTAGCATTATTGTAAAATTTGTATTGCCTATAAAATTTGTGAAAATAAAATATTATCAATCTTGTCTAAGGTGTCAAAACTGCATAACTTATCTATGTCATTAAATGGCTACATGACAAAATAATATATTCTGTAAAATTCATAAAATATACAAAAACTATCGGTTACAAATGCACATTTTCTACTATACTCGAAAAACTTGTAAAATACATTTATAGAAAAAAATGAAGATAGATAACCTATACAACTCATCATCCCTGTGAATTGCATGTTAACTTTAAAATTCATAAAATTTGTAAAATTTATAAAATCTATAAAATCTGTAAAATATGGAGAATAAGAAAAATTATTTCGTTCATTCAATTATATTTTCTGATAAATCTAGTTGCTTGTTCCAATATTTTGGTATATGTTGCCTATTATTATTTATGATGATTATATTACATATTAGACGTCTCGGGGATCGTTCATGATCAATACCATTTTATTAAAAGCATATGACATCCCATAAAGAAACATACACCGTAATCTACCATATGCCATTTCATTTACCCATACTCGCACTTTATCCTCAAATGTATTCCCAGTTTGTGAAAAGACAAAACTGCCCCATTTGCATTTCACTCCTGAATAAAAACGTTTTCACAGACACCTTGGTCAAATAATATTCATTAGGAAGATCCTAAAAACTTTCCAAAACCAACAGCTTATTTGGGTGAAAATGGTCCAAACAAGTTAGTTGCAAGGAAAAGAGACTCTTTTTGCATATTTTGGAGAATACTGCTGCAATTGAAGGTTTCACTTTTAGATTCAAGCTCATCATCTGATCTATTAATGACCAAATAAATTTCACTTCCATATGTGGACTTTTGCTGAGAACTAAGCAAATGCATAGGATTTGTAGCAGGAAGGAAGTTAAAACGCATCAAGACTGCTTACATATGAGGACATTTTCAAACTACTAGATTAGATTCATTAGGAGTGGAAATGCAAGGACGATCTGACCAGCTGGACATGAAGGAATGCCAGTGCTCAAAATACTTGGATTGATTAACGGCCATATCATCATTAGAAATGATTTTGGAGATCTTTTCAGCTCCACTCAAAAAATAAGCTGCTTCCATGACTCTTTCTTCCTCCGACTCCAAGAAGCTATTGTAGCAGTACATATACAAGGCTCAAGGTAACTCAACTAGGCATGCTCCCAGCATATCAAAAATCACTAAATGCAACTGTCCAAACAAGTATGTTGCATTGTTAGCATTGAAACTGCTGAGTATCAAGAATGCATTTGCAGACGTTGGCCATTGAGCACAGAGCTAATGCCCTGGGCGGCCACAAAGTGCCACTTTCCAAGTCACCTCTACCACACGCCAGGCTTTCAACTTCTACCTTATAACGTCTTCCTTTAATCATAAGTTGTTCAATTATATTCTTGGGACCTCTTCTTTCAGTGGAAAATGCAGCAAGGTCTATGTCAAGCCATTGATTGTAAAGATCAACACCTTGCCAGACAACATCGCTTCCTCCCTAACTTTTGCCAGTTCACCTTGCAAATTTAAGCTCTTATCGACATACCTTACATACTTGAGTCCTTCACTTACCCCATCTCAGAGAAACGGTTTGATTTTGTCTTCTTGGGGGCATGGAAGGGCTAAAGCAATGCTAGTGAGGGTCACTAGAGGCAATGCCCAGAAGTTGGAATGTTCCTCAACATGATTAGTGGTTTTGGATTGAGGCCCCCTTGCCAAACCAAGATGGTGTTATGATGCCTTCATTAAGAGATCGGTGAGGTTTGTTATGGGCTCAGAACTTCCTTTTTGTATTTTTCTGTCTATGTCTAGATCATAAGAACGCATGACCTGGTCGACCGATCTGCCCTCATTTTCCAGATGCAATACAAAAGGTCTTAGTTCTATTTTTTCGGCAGTTTGCCGAGCTCGCTCAGTTTGAAACTCATCATACTGCAGCAGCCAAACCAATACATTCAACGGTAGTATCATTAGAATATTAACATATCCAAATAATGAATAAAGAATGTTGAAGAACAGAGAAAAAAGAGTAAAAGATTATGGTAAAATGCAGGAGCTAAATTAGCTGTTTTTTCTGCAAATGCTAAGGCCACACATACACACATACAAAAGAAAATATTAAGTGCAACACACATAAGAAAATACTTAAGCCTAGCCATAATTCTGATGCAGTTTGTTCATGAAATTAAAATCTAACCTATCAATTATATTTAAAATTATTTATTTTATATAATAACTATTTTCATTCCAATAACATACTTGGTAGGCCTTGTTTAAAAATGGTATAAAATTAATGCGATAAAATAATTTGATTTAAATATCAATTCTAAAGTTATATTTTCAATATATAAATTATCTTCAATATAACGAGAAGTGATCCTGTTAGCCCGGTCTAAGCGAGAGCCCGGGCTAAGTGAGAATATCTTGCTTAGCCCACTGTAAAACAACTCATTTATAATACTTATTTTCTATTTTTTCTTCGTACACTTATTTATCTAAGTGTATTTAATATATAAACTAATTTTTACCTTTTTAGATATGCATATATATTTTTTGAGATTTTCACATTTTCAAAAAGGTAAAACTTGGTTTATATGTTAAATACACTTAGATAAACAAGTGTATGAAGAAAAAGGTAAAAAATAAGTGTGGTAAATAGGTTTTTAAATGTAAGCTAATCAAGATATTAGCTTAGCCCGGACTAACAGAATTATTCCTCCAGTATAATTTCTGCATGCATAAATGATCATATAAAATAATATTATATTCTAATAAACATAGCAACAGTGTAGCCTCATTCTACTGTAAATTGTATGACAACATATATATAAGATATATTCTTATGTAGTAAAGCTACACCATAATTATTGGTGCATTTAGCCAAAAATAGATTCCACATATATTTAAATGTATTCATATTTTATACAATCATTTATCCGTATATAAATTTTATAGCAAATGTTTGCTAGTTAAAAAATTACCTGAAAGTTCTTATTTACATCAAACTATTTTATTACGGTGAATTTGTATCATTTTCAGATGAGTCCACACGCATTTCCAATTGGAATGAAAATTGGCATAGTAATAAAATACATAATTCTCAATACAATAGATGAAGTAAATTAGAATTTTATGATCATATAGGGCATATTTTAAGGTAACTGCAACATAATTTTGGTGTAGTAAAACTGCGCCTAAATAAATATACATATATAAGAAAATAATCAAGTGCATTTGAACTACACTGTAATTATATTGCAGTCAGTGTATTGTGGGGCACATTTGATCATGAATGAAAAATCTACTCTAATTGTATTTAGAGTTATTCACTTTATTAGTATATCAATTTTCACTCACATCAACATGTATATGTGTCACATCTTAAAATGATAAAAAAATTAACGTAATAAAATAGTTTAACGTAAATATCAAGTTTAAAGTAGTATTTTCAACATTTAAACTGCCTAAAGCATGATTTTTATATAGATAAATTATTATATAAAGTTTCATTACATTTTAATATGTGAAGGGCTCATTTTATAACGGACTATACCATAATTATGGTGCAGTCCGTCTGCATAGGATGTGTTCTCATATATATAAGCTTTTCTGTGCAGTAAAGCTATACCATAATTAATGGTGCATTCGGCCCAAAATGTATCCTGTATGTACTTAAATATATTGATACTTTATATAATCATTTATCCATATATAAATTTTTTAGCAAACGTTTACATGTTAAAAAATAATTTTGAAGTTGTTAATTACATCAAACTATTTTATTATATTGAATTTGTACCTTTTTAGATGGAATCCATACGCATATCTAACTGGGATAAAAATTGATATGTAATAGAATACATAATTTTAAATATAATGGATGAAGTAGATTATAATTTTATGATCGTGTGGGATCCATTTTGAGGTAACTACACCGTAATTGTGATGCAGTGAAATTGCACTTGAATATTTCTTATATATATAGTCTCGCTTCTATATAACCGAGTTACATAGAAACAGACTCATGTAATCCTTTCAAAATATATTATTTTGATCTATAACTTAAAATCTAATCCATTCATTGTATTGAACATCATTTGTTTATCTAAGAGACCAAATTTCATCTCAATCAAGTATATATATGGGCCACATTTGTTCATATATATATATTCATGTGAAAAATGTATATATGAGATAATTGGATTAGTTTGATGTTCTTTAAATTTAAAGTAGGGTTGAGTTAGATTGCATCGTATTTTTATGTAACATTGAAATCATACATTTAATTAAGAATCTTATAAATATTAAGTTCTTTACAAAATGTAAATCAAAAACTTTTATAGATCTAAGTATTTAAAAAAGAATAAGATATGTATAAAAATTAGATTTTAAGTATTATTTTATATTTGTCACGCACATACCTAGAAAAGTTACTATTGGGCCTGATGCACAGAGCACAGACCCAGAAAACATCTGTTGAGCCTATGGGCTATCGGTCTCACAGTGTGATATTGTTCGGACTTGGTAGCTTAGTCGCACGACTTTAAAACGCGTCACACCATATTAAACTTGAAACCCACTTATAAACTACTAAGAACTTTCTCCCATTTTTGATGTGGGATTTAGTTCTGGGCTATTATAAGCCTACCAGCTTCCACCTGATTCGTTCCCGAACCACAACCCAACTCTGAGCTTTTGCCTACAACTTTGACTTTCACTGGTTCAACTCTTCGAACCACATCTATTGGAAGGGGAACCACTTTGATACCACTTGTTAAGCACAAACCTAGAAAAGCAAACATTAAGCCTGATGCACAGAGCACAAAGACCTAGAAAATATCCATTGAGCCTGTAGTTATGGGTTTCACAGTGTGATATTGTCCAATCTAGCCTGGCAGCTTAGCCACATGGCTTTAAAACTTATAATACCATATTGAACTTAAGACCCACTTATAAATTACTAAGAACTTTCTCCCTTTTTCGAGGTGGAATTCGATTCTGAGCTATTATAATATTTATTAAATTATTATATCTAAGTAAAATACACAGAAAGAATGATTTGGACATATGAATGATCGTTTGTTGACTATAAAAAGCTAAAAGAATTTTAACGTACCACAGTGACTATTAAATGAATTTAATAGTTGCGAACTCCATAAATTACAGATTGAGATGACTTTTTGTACTTAATCACAAATAAGATTATAAGTATCGGGAATGATTAAAGGGTTCTAATTTTGTTATTCTCCTCTTAGATTGGGCACATAAGTATATTTTTTTACTTTTTATTTTTACAAAAATGCAGGCCCAAGTGCATTTAATAAAGGCACCACATTTTTCAATTTTTTAATATGAATATATTTTTGAATTTCAGAAATAAATAGTTTTAGGTGTATAAGCAAATTTCACCCTGGGAACTATTTATTTTAAAAATTCACATAGAGAATATGCACATGAAGAAATTATAAATTGTAGTGTGCGAATTACTTACACTTAAATCTATATTTCCATAAAAACTAAAACCTTTTTTAGAAAATGAATAAATTAAAAATAAATTCGTGTTCGGTGCAAACATTTTAGTTTCACCTCCAAAAAGATTTTTCTAATATGTAACTATTTAAATATTCATTATGGAAACATTTCTCTTGTACTCAAAGTATTTGCCCCTAATTCCTAATATATTTATAATTTTTAAACTTTCTTTTATACTCGTTATATTTCATCTTAAATTTCTATTATACCGATAGAAGGACAACAATAATTAATTACCCTATTGAAAAAACGATTTTGCTCCTCCATACTTTCTTATGAAATGATTTAATCTTAATACGACTCAATCAAATTGATAACTCATTAATTAGTGACATCAAATGATTCAAATATCATACTATGGCCAAATCATTTCATTTAATTAAAATCTTAAAGGTGCAAAATTATCTTTTTAGTGAAGTAGTTAAAGGTTGTTTTGATTGCATCAGTGTGACAGTAATTTATAATAAAACGTTAAGAGTACCACAACAATTTTTGAAGTGATTCGGATATGTTAGGAATTAGGGGTAAATGAAAGGAATTTTCCCAATTCATAATGTATTTGTGATCATGCTTACCTTGTTAGCAAAAGAAGCCAGCAGAGGGAACATCATCCTAGTGGCTTGCAAAATCTTTGTTTCCAACATCTCTCTCATCTTCTGGATATTTTCTGAGATCATCCTTTCCATCTTGCTGACAACTGCTGTGATGAATTCTTCAGATTTGGAACCTACATGGTCGTTTGTACTTTCATGAACGAGAAACTTGCTAAGTGAAACCACTCCTATGTGTATCCATCTCATAACTTCGAAAAACAGATTTCTGGAGTCGTAGATCAATTGTTGAAAGCATCTATTTCGGGTATCAAAAACAAAAAGAGGACTATCCTTCCATTCAAAAAACTTCTGAGTCCAATATCTCTCAAGCCCAAGTTTATTTTGCCGTCATCCAACAGCTTGCCCTTCCCTTTCAACCGATTGGTGACCTCGATGCCCTTGAGATTTCCTTTCACCTACAAAATTCCCAGGACGTCCAAAAAGTCTTTGAAGGGCAGGGCCCTAAGTTCCCACCACGACGGTAAATGCTTGGGAAAATGCAATGAAGGAAATTGACCAGTTGTAATCAGAAGAAGACTGGTTAGTGCAAACACTGGCTGCAACTCACTTAAGCATGCGGATGAGAGCTTCTATCAGAACAGCGGCTTGCAAGGAGCAAAGAAGTCCAGTGGCACTACCAAGACAGGAGCAATTGAGGACATGCTGAGGATTGGAGGTCAGAGCCATTGTCAAATACTTCTTTATATCTGTCTTCAAGCTCTCAACTATCGACAACACTAACTCATTCGGTTGCCGTATATGCTGCATTTCGTGGCAATGCAACTCGAGCTGCTGCTTAAGCAACCCCTTCATGGTTGGGATGGCCAGAGCAGAGGAGCAGCTGATCAACAAAATCACGAGCACGATACACAGTGTAACGATATGCTTCAGTACGAAGGCGTGGACAACGCCGGTGCCAATTTGGGTACTGTTGACACCCCACCATGGGGCCCAAAGATAGACAATTGAAATAAATTTCAAGCCCAAGAAAATTCAAGACAAAAAGGAGGTTCAAGCCAGCTAAGCGGCCCTTCTAAACTCAGCCACAGGAGCAAAGTTCCACTAAGCTTCGAAGTAGACTTTTTCAACAAAACAGGTCCGACCCACGAAGAACGAAGCTCCTACAGGCCACCTCAACGAGCTCCACAAAGCAGCCCACCAGACGCAACAAACGGGCTTAGCCAAGCTCTAGCCCACTAATCCTCAAAAGCAGGCTTCTCTACAACTCTGGGCCTCCACAACAGCCCATCCAAAACAATGGGCTAAGCAAAGCTCTAGCCCATGGAGCCAAGCTCAAGTCCACCAAACCCAAGCATATGGACCAAGTTCGAAACCCTTCAAATGGCCTAAGACCCACGATTTCAACCCAAGCTCAAGTATGTGGATCAAGTCCAAACCTCTCAAGCAACCCAAAAGCCCACGATCCCAACACAAGTCCAAGTCCATGGTCCATGACTCCAAGTGGCCCAAAAGTCCACTCCTACATCTATAAAAGGAGAGGCACCCATCTCATTTGAGGACACTTGAAGAGAGGCATCCCAGAGGGGAGGACAGGAGTCTACAGCAACATCCCGGCATCCCGCTCTACGAGCTCCAAGCTTCTCTCCACGCTCCCCCTTTCCATCTCTCTCGTTCTCCCAAATCTTTTTATTTTCCCCATTGCACGCCATGTAAACCGCCTCGGGTTGGCAAATTTCTCCATATTTGCTTCAACCCGAAGGCCAGAACCCGAGCTCTGTACAACTAGTGCCTTATTTCATTAAATAGGAGCTGATCTCCCTTTAAAGATTAGTGACGACTCCATTTTCTTTATTTTTGCGTGCGTGTTTGAGTTAACGCCCCGGCAAGGCGGGCGCACGCAGGTCCACGGATCCCAGCATAATACGCTGCCGTTATGCTACCGGATTTGTGACTTGACCCGTGTACGGAAAGTCCCGTCTTAGTCGTTATGCTGCCGAACTCACGACAAAACACCCATACGCCAACCTTTCTAAAAAATGTGAAGCCTAACGCGTTTTACCCCATGTAAATGCAGGAAATCTAAGCCCACGTTGCTGTCCAACACAACCCAGACTTCTAAGGCGAGGAAAACCATTCCGAGCCCATCGTAGCGCACGCGACGGGTGCTATAGCTTGGCGACTCCACTGAGGGCGGCGTTGCAGGTCTACATCGGCGTAAGGGGGACAGAATCTGAAGATCGAAGCTCTTTTCCTTGCTGAACAGCGAGTTGCAGAGGAGTTTTCGTCTTCTGGCAGCGAGTTTCTGAAATTTCTGCCCAAATCGCGCAGAAAACTAAAAAGTTTTTAGGTTCAGAGGCGTCCAGCTCCCAAACAGTAAAGAACTCATGAAGAATTATCGGATACCATCTTGTGATTGTCAAGGCACCTAAAATGAGCCAAAAGGAACACCTTCCAGCAGGAATGAGATCGGTTAACGCTAAGTAAAAATCCGGCATAAAAATCACTTCTTTTTCATAACCTGAGTGTTTTCTGGTCACGCTTCCAGAAACGCTTCAAGTGAACTAGTCTTCCATCTAGAGACTCTTCAAGCGAACTGGTTATTCTTCCAGACACGCTTTAAGAGAACTGGTTCTTCTCTAGACATGCTTCAAGCGAACTGGTCACTTTTCTAGAGATGCCTCAGGCAAACCCGAACCCATGGACCTCAAACATTCTCACGCATGGAACTTAAAATAAATAAAATTTGCAAAAAAAACACACAAAAGGACCTGGATCTCCAAGCATCCCTCCAAGGGTTGATCTCCTTATTATCTGCTTACTAGTACTAATCTCTCTTTATTGATTGCTCAGGTTCTTCACCATGGCTCGAAGGCAAAACCAATCGATCATAGATCGAAGCCCCGTGGTTCCAGATCAAGAGTGGCTAGGATGGAGTCCGAGCAATTCTCACACCACGAAGATCGAGATTACCAATTCAAGAAGTCCATTAAAGCCTACATGGCGGCAATGGACAAAAGGATACAAAAGCTAGAGGAAGTCTTGTCAAACATGGGTCAACCTCTAATAGGCGGTCAGAACACAGTTACGCCGCCATTTTGTTCACAAAATTTGAATCTGGAGCAAGAGGGTGGACCACAACCATCCTCCCACAAATCCCGAAATGATCACTACAAAGAAGAGGAGTTGGTCTTAGGACAGGGCCGTAATGAAATCCTAGACATCAAGAACCAACTCCAAAATCAACTAAAAGAAATGGAGGAGCGAATCCGACAACATCAAGGAGAGAGCCTACCCTCGGCCAAAATCGAAGACTTACGCCCGTTCCCTGATACCAAGTTGTAGGAGAAGTTCGAGATACCAGCTCTACCCGCATATGAAGGAGACTCATGCCCGATGGCTCATCTCAGGGCCTTTTGTGGCATCTTGTACCCTTTGATAAAAAGCGAGGAGGTCTTGATACGGCTATTTCAACATAGCCTAAAGAAGGACGCCTTGGAGTGGTACACGTCGTTAGATTGCCGGTTAATCGAAATATGGGAACAACTCTTTTTGGCTTTCATGGACCACTTCTCTTAGAAGTTGAACATGGCTCCGAAACGGGCCGACCTCGAAGCACTAAAGCAAAAAAGGTACGAAACGTTCTCCAAGTACGTTACTAGATGGCGGGCATTGGCGGCAAAAATGAAGAGCCTGTTACCTTTGGATGAGAAAATCTCCATCATCATCAACTCCGCACACCCGAGCATCTCGGGTTACCTCATTTCTCACCCCTACGTCAACTTCACTCAACTCCTCCAAGCTGGGGACCAAGTGGAGGCGGGAATCAGACATAGCACCATCTCTCTATGGCCTTACCGGGGGAACACAACTCGAAGGAAGCAAGAACCTAAAAATAGTAATTCCTCAAAGACCCTGGACATAAATGCCATAGACACCACCCCTAAGCCTTTTCAAAGAAAAGCACACAGAGATTTTACACCCCTTGCCCAGTCTTACACCGACGTCCTCAACATGCTCATCCAAAAAAATATGCTTGCCCTCTAGCTCCAAAACCTCAACCCAATTCCCTTCGTAAGAACTACCGGGAAAATGAGTTCTGTGCCTATCACCAAGGGAGAGGCCACACCACCGAAAGATGTTTTACTCTCAAACATGTCATTCAAGACTTAATAGATGAGGGAAAAATCAAAATTTCATCAAACTCTCATGAGGATGTGATCCAAAACCCCTTACCTATGCATGAACCAAGGAATCCCAATGCAACGAATATAAACTTCATAGAAGTTGCAAGGAGACCCACAAAGCCGAGTTATGAAGCGTATATGATCACACTACAAGGAGCTGCTCCCCGGAACATCCATAAACCTCAACAAGGGTATGGCCAAGACTACCTCGTGTTGCTAGCCGTGAAAAACTTGAATATCGCTCCTACTCATCAAGAGCCCGTAGTACTAGCGGCCAAGCCGAAGCCAACATATGACTCGCTCAAGGTCCCGTGGGAGTATCCTCAATGCTCAAAGATAGACAACATCTACCCTAATGGCCGAGTCTACCGACGGGAATCGGCTCGCAACGTGATCACCAACCCGGAAAAGGAACCGCCATATGACGTGGCTTCACAACTCAAGTCCTTGCCGGCTCAAATATCCATATGGGAGCTATTATGCACCTCAATAAAGCATAGGGAGGTTTTCACCAAAGTGCTAAGTGAGGCTCACAGAACAACAAAGGTAACCCCCAATGCGGTAGCTCACATGATCGGGCAAATAATGGCCCCTAACGCCATCACATTCACCGACGAGAAAATTTTCAAGGAAGAGCGCAACCATGGACACTCCCTAAGCATCATGGTCAGATACAAAGGCCTGAAGATCCCCTTGGTAACCATTGACAACGGCGCAAGTCTCAATGTTTGCCCACTGCGAACAATTAAGAGGCTTGGAATCTCGACAGATCAAATGAGACCAAGTGACTACCATGTAAGAGCCTTTGATAATTCTCAAAAGACGGTATTGGGCGAATTAGACATAGAAATTCAAGTGGGACCCGACACCATGATCATCCCTTTTGAAGTCTTGGACATCCGCGCATCTTTCAACATGTTATTGGGAAGACCTTGGTTGCACCAAACCGGAGCTATGCCGTCCTCTCTCCACCAAAAGCTCAAGTACATATCGGTAGGAAAGCTAGTGGTCATCAAAGCCGACCCCGAGATCATTATCCCTGTAGAGTTTGAAAATTGCCATGAAGTTTCACTAATTAAAGTGTATGAATTTTCGGATCCCCTCCCTTTCAAAATGGATGACATGCATGAAGTCCATCACATCCCTTCAACGCAAAGGCTCCCGCTCCACTATGTCATACCCCCGCCCGAAAGGCAAACAACAAGATTTAACATCAAATATCGAGGAAAGACAATGTTACTCAATCCTCAATAAAAGAATAACAAATGAGGTCTTGGGTATAGGTCCGAGGAAGATAAATTCAAGAAGTCAAATAAAGCAACTCGGTTCATAAGCGCGGGGCACATGCTACCGAAGCGTTGAAGACCCAAGTGGTTTTAATGATAGCTCATGATGACCGGCATGAAAAAAAACATCATTGAGCCAAGACATGCCAAAAACTGGTATGCTATACCAACTTGCTCAAGCCCCGGCTCTAGCAATCACATCACACGCCCAATGCCTGTTCAAAAGAAAAAGGAGCAAACCGAGCCGGCGATGTGGGCCATCATTCGCTGGTCCCACAAGTTGCTAGAAATCTCAGAAGATCGTGGAGTTGATGACGAGCTGCGCGGCAATATAGCAAGGCATGAAAACAAAGACGCAGCTTTGGACTATAAGATCGTCAACTTGGGAACCCCGGAGTAACCCAAATGTCTTCGTATTGGAAAAAGCTTATCCATTGAAGAAAGGAACCAAATGCTCACCTTTCTCAAACCTTGGCTAGTCAACTTCACCTTCTCATATGAAGACATGCTTGGATTTGACAAAGATTTAATTACTCATCAACTCCCAATAAAGGCCGGTGTCAAACCGGTAAAGCAAAAATTAAGGAGACTTAAATCGGAATGGATACCCAAGATAAGGGATGAAGTGATCAAGCAATACAATGCTGGATTCTTTATGGTATCGCACTATCCGCAATGGCTAGCTAATATTGTTCCCGTGCCCAAGAAGGATGGAAAAGTTCGAATGTGCATTGATTATAGAGATCTCAATAAGGCTAGCCTGAAGGGCGACTTCCCACTACCTCATATCGATGCTCTAATCGACAAAACGGCGGGTCATACATGGTTCTCCTACATGGACGGATTCTCCGGGTGTAACCAAATCAAAATCGCCGAAGAAGATAGAGAAAAGACACCTTTCATTACTCATTGAGGGACATTTTGCTACAAAGTAATGTCATTTGGTTTGAAGAATGCAGCAGCTACATATCAACGCACCATGACGGCCATCTTCCACGACATGATGGGCAAAGAAATGGAGGTCTATATGGATGACATGATACTCCGGTCCTACACCTTTGAAGAGCATCTAAGAGACTTGAAAAAATTGTTCAACAGGATGGAGAAATTTCAACTAAGGCTCAACCCGCAAAAATGTGTCTTTGGAGCTCAAAAGGACGCTTGCTCGGATTCATCGTTAGTGAAAAAGGAATCGAGGTGGACCCAGCAAAAGTCAAAGCAATACTAAACATGCCACCTCCCGCAACCAAAAAAGAGATAAGAGGATTTGGGGCAAACTACAATACATTAGTCGGTTCATAGCCCGACTAGCATCCACTTGTGAACAAATTTTCAAGTTGCTAAGAAAAAACTCTCCCAAAGAATAGAATGAAGATTGCCAAATTGCCTTTGACAAGATCAAAGCCTACTTAGTTAACCCTCCCATCTTGGTGTTGGAAACAATAGTTAAAACAAAACAAATTAACCAAAGCATAAGTTTTGATAATTAACGAATACAAATTTAAGTATGAAATGATTACTAATAGTTTTAATGAATGTCTTAAGGAATGAAAATCAACCAAGTCGATTCCCAAGTCGACTCCAACTTGGACTTAGGGTGAAGTCGATCTCGAAGTCGACTCCACATGCGACTTCAACAGGTACCTGATGGACAGATTTGAAATTGGAAGATGAACATCCGAAATCGTAAGATCCGAAATCGTAAGATCCGAAGTCGACTCCACTTACGACTTGGAAGTCAAGTCGCAGACGAAGTCGACTCCAGTATTGACTTGAAGCAGCATTTTCTCTCCAGCATTGATTTTGGGGGACAAAACATCCAAAGTCGCAGTTGAAGTCGACTCCACTTGCGACTTAAGGCCAAGTTGCATATGAAGTCGACCCCAAGATCAACTTGAGACTCTCAAGCCCAAGTTAAAAGTACAAGTCCACTTCAAGATGAAGACAACTCAAACCTGAGATTATGAAGACTAATACAAGCTTAAAGCAAGCAAGGCATGAGAATTCAATTCCCAAATCAAAGATGATTTGTCCATACAAAACTCAAGTTCTCTAAGTTCACAAGATTTGAAGCCAATCCAAGACAAATAAAGCCTATAGTATTGAAAGATAAGAAAAGAAAAGAAGTTAAGCAAGTAAGAGACATATCAAACTGACTTGGCACAAGGAAAAAGCCAAGTCACAGATCAAGTCGACTCCAAGATCGACTTGAGGTCAAGTCGCAACCCAAGTCGACTCCAAGATCGACTTGAGGCCAAGTCTGAAACCAAGTTGACTCAGAACACAGACTTGGGAACTGAAGAACAGCCGAAGTTGCAGACGAAGTCGACTCCAGCATGCGACTTGGGCAAAGTCGCAGACGAAGTCGACTCCACCTGCGACTTGGAGACTTAACGTTCGAATTTTTTGAATGTTGAACATTTATTACGCGCCAACTACCTCTATAACGTTCAAAATCTTCTCTCCTCTATATATAGATACTCAAGCAAACGTGGATATACATATCATAGAGCCTAAAGAGAGGAAAGAAGTGCAAACAAGAGCTTTTATTCACTTTTCTCTAAAATTGAGTGATCTATACACTTTCAAAGGAAAAACAAGCTTCAAAGTTGCGGTTTGCTTCAACGAA